>OOFB01037592.1:18460-29225 GCA_900323305.1 Trachyrincus murrayi
CTGACTTCTGGCTGGTGTAGTCACCATGGCGATGGATAGAATGCAGACGGCGGGTTGGAGAATGGGTTACCATGGACACCGTGCCGAGATGCTTTGTGAGGCCCAACGTTAGGAGGACTGTGAGAGTTCAACGTTAGCAG
Source organism: Trachyrincus murrayi (assembly GCA_900323305.1). NCBI lineage: Eukaryota > Metazoa > Chordata > Actinopteri > Gadiformes > Macrouridae > Trachyrincus > Trachyrincus murrayi. Next base: position 18,601 of record OOFB01037592.1, read on the forward strand.
GACTGAGAGTCCAACGTTAAAACTACTACTAAGTGACTTAGTAAAGGCCGGGAAGGTATTCAACATGCTGACAGAGAATCACATTTGATAAAGGCGTTACAAAGCAGAAGAAAAACCGGAGGCTTAGATGCGAAAACAATTTTAATTAAAACTGAAAAGCAATTTAAAAAAAGAACAACTGAGGTAATCTGGCAAAGGAAACTACACATAGAAAAACAAGCAGAAACACTGTGACACCTACCTGGGACACCTACACAGGGCACACGTTTCATTGATACACACCATGAAAGAAAGTCACACTTTCCTCATACAGCCAGAGTCTTCATAGGGGGTTTCAGATTCTATTCATGCACTTGTTAATTAACGTACCCTTATTGTGAAGTGTTACCGCATTACTTTGTAGTTCAGAAGTGCCGCGACGTCAGTGTTGACTGGTCTCGGACAACTTGACAGTGAACCCGTGTGTCTTTGTAGCGATACATGAAAGCGGGTAAAGGTGTGTGCGAGTTGTTTGAGTTGTCTAATGCAGAACAACGGCGTTATGTGTCCGTAGCCACTCCCCCTGGAAGGCTGCCAACCACAGCGGACCCGTGCTCCCCGAACCCGTGCCAGAACCGCGCGCTGTGCCGTAGCCGAGGCAACGGATACTCGTGCTTCTGCGTGCCGGGGTTCCAGGGGGCCCGCTGTCAGATTGACGTGAACGAGTGTGTCTCGCAGCCCTGCCGGAACGGCGGCACCTGTGTGGACGGCGTGGGCAGGTACACCTGTCTGTGCCCGCCTGGGCTCACAGGTGAGTCGCCTGGACCGCTCCTCAAATCTCCGCCATGAGGAAAGAGTTCATTTTGGCGCGTAGTCTGAGCATCGAGATGTTTTAAACCGAATTATATTCAAACAGTGGTGATTTCTTGACTTGTGTTCTAAAGATGATTTTGATTTAGATTGATCTGATGATTTGATTTGCAGTAAGCTGCACAAATGTTATTTTTAATGCGCCCTAACTGTGTTTTGTTTTACAAAACAAACGAATGCTTTTAACAAATCCTGACAAAGATATTGTCCAAATGTCCAAATATCTTTGACTGATTCCATAGTATAAGCATTTTGTACAGCGATTCAGATGATTCATCTTCGGGTTTTGAGTGCTGCAGAGAGGTATCACCAGTGTTGAAGTGCACTTTCAACATGTCGTTGCTGTAGTTTAATAGAGCACTCTCCTCAAGAAGATCACAGCCAGTCCGCATGAAAGACCCCCCCCCCCCACACACACACACACACACACACACACTCCACCCCATCACTGCTGGGTATGGCCTCTCCATGGTCCAGCCATGTGCTCCACCTCAGAAGATCCAGAGCAGATTTGAAGGACGTGCCCACCTACTCTCTCTACTCTGATGTCCCCCCCCCCCCTTCCATCTGTTCTTCTTCTTCTTCTTCTGCTGCTTTAATCTCCGCAGGCAGCACCTGCCAGCTGCAGATTGATGAGTGCCAATCACAGACGTGCCTGAACGGCGGCAGTTGCCATGGCACCATCCACAGCATCGCGTGCACCTGCCCGCCCGGTTTCCACGGAGACCGTTGTGAAAACAACACAGACGAGTGCCAAAGTGGGCCGTGCCAAAACGGGGCTCAGTGTGTAGACGGGCCGAATGAGTAAGTAGCCAAGGAGCCATTAGTGTGCAACTCAAGTACCTTCCACACATCATCATTTTATTTTCTTCTCCTTTTTCAAATGAGTACCTATAAAACCAAGAAGTAAACAATTAACACTGTTAACATTGTAATTCAGTGTTACAAACCATTTTAGGTATAGCTGTGTCTGCACTGGGCCAGCCTTCACTGGCCAGCGCTGTGAAACGCTTGTGCCACCCTGCCTGTCAGAACCGTGCTTCAACAGCGCCCTCTGTCAGGACAATGGAAGCAACTACACCTGCAAATGCTGGCCAGGTAGTTTAAAATAACAATTCATCTGTACACTGGCCTCCACTAAAGTACAATACACAGGCAGACTTGCACGCACGCACGCACGCACACGCACACATGTACACACACACACACACACACACAAAAACGAATAAAATAAAATAAATACAATTCTGATACACTCCCACCCCGCCCTCCACACTCACCCTCCAGGGTTCTCCGGGCGCCAGTGTGACCTGGACATCGGTGAGTGTGACAGCGGTCCCTGCGAGCACGGGGGCCGCTGCGTGGAGCTCTCCTGGCAGGCTCTGTACGGCAGCGACCCCCTGCTGCCCACCCACTACAACCCCCAACACGCCCAGGGATACCTCTGCAGCTGTCCCCATGGAACCACCGGTAAGGGATGGGCATGTATACAGAGAAAACTCAGCGAAGGGTTGGCACACAGGAAGGATATTCACGCAGTTCAACGGTATTCCTGCTGCTAACCCTTTTGTGGTTGACACTTGTTGTGTTTCTGAGCCAACCAGCTACAACCCCATCAGTATTTATGGAGCAATGCTCTTTTGTGTGTGGGATTGCATTAAAGAGTACATACCAGTATACGTATTTATAAAGGTCGCATATCGAGTGACAAAATCATTTTTATGTACGACTTGTCATTTACTTATAACAATAAAAGGTGATATTCTTGTACACATACACATGCAATATAGATTGTGTGTAAAACAAGATTTCTGTATCTACAAGACAAGGCACCTAATAGTAGCTACTAAGAGTAAATTAGTTCACGGTGGTGTCGACGGTAGGCCTAGACACTGGTGTTGCGAAAGCAGAACATTCTAGTCTTCCTGCTTGCACAAGCCCGTGTTCTGGAAACACACAAATAGCATTAGTCTAATCCCCCACAGATCTGGCTTTGCCGACCGTAACCCCCTCAGCCCCAGTGTGTGTTGACCGTCCTGTAGAGAGAGGGAGCGGTGTGGTACGATCGGGGGCTTGCACTGCCACTGTGACGGCCAGTGTGTGTGTGTGTGTGTGTGTGTGTGTTCTCCATGGGATTCACCGCACCGCACCACACGGACCAGAGAGTGACATGGTTTGATTTAGGCCTGTGCACCGCCGTCGTGGTGGAAACTGTACCTGCATGATGCGGAGACTCGCCACATGGGTCTGGGGAGTTCTGTGGCTCGGAACAGGTAATGTGCTGCCGAAAGGTGAAAAGTGAGCGCCGTGCCCTTGGCTTGCTATGCCGGTTCTTGCCCGGTGTGTGTACTCTGTAGGCGCGCTCCTGCGCTGCTGGAGTTGTGTTTGGTATTTGAGAGAATTGCGACTCAAAGGCAGTTGTCTAGATTGCTGTTTTTGTTTGCTGTATCTTTGCGGTCATTTTACAGCTAAAAATGATGTATCATGTAACACCTGATACATCATTCAACATTGTACAATGTAGCCTATGTTTGGCATTACAAGAAGACCAACACGACAGGGAAGTTAAGAGGATGTGACGAGTGCGCTGATGTAGTAAGAACCTGGCACACCGCCGCCTCCTCTGTCTCGGCATGATCACCGCCATTATGCAAGTCACTTTGCCCACATTGACGACCAACAAGCACGCGTGTGTGGTGGATGTGACTTGTTGAAAAGTCTGCTAAAGGTCAAGTCAAGTTCATTTTATTGCCTATTCATCACTGGCCCAGGTTTGAAATCCAATTGTTAATACCCGTTAACTCTAAGCACAGAAACCAGTCATAGAAATCTTCCAAAAACATTTTGGAAAAAGGAAGATTTCCAGAGAAGCGGCAGATAAGAGGGACCCTGTAAGGAGTGAAATGGTTGGAGGAAGCAGGGGGTGATGAGCATCACAGCACACAAAGCAAATATATATTTAGATGAATATGTTCTCTTCCAGGCTCCCTGTGCCAGGAGCTGGTGGACCAGTGTGAGAGCAGCCCGTGCCAGAACGGAGGCAGCTGTGAGAACCGGCTGGGGGGCTACACATGCCACTGCCTCACACGGAGCCAAGATGGCGTCCTCTACGGCGGAGCTAGCTGTCACGTGAGGCTGGCGGGCTGCGACAACCACGAGTGCCAGAACGGGGCCGGCTGCTGGCCTTTCCTCACCGAGGACATCTTCCACCTCTACTTCTGCTCTTGCCTCCCCGGCTTCACGGGACCCCTTTGTGAGACGGCCACCACTTTCTCCTTCCAGCGCAGCGGCTACCTGCTGCTGCAGAGCCCCCTGCTGGCCAGCGAGGCCTCCTGCAACATCACCCTGAGCTTCCGCACCGTGCTGCCCCGGGCCATGCTCTTCCAGCGGGGCAGCATCAGCGGCCTCCTACTGAGCCTGGAGCTCCGGGGGGGTCAGCCACGCCTCACCCTGAGGAAGGAGCCCTCAGCCAGGCCTCAGGAGGAGGAGGGGGAGGAGACCCAGAGCCAGACCCTGGAGGTCCGGCACTACGTGGCGGACGGGGAGTGGCACTCTGTGGAGGTGCTGCTGGGGATGCGGACGCTGGGCCTGGCGCTGCTGGAGGATGCAGGGAGCTGCCAGAGTAGAGAGCAGGACTGCCGGGTAGTGGCGTCCATCCAGACCACCCTGGCGGGGCTGGAGAACACCTTCGTGGGGGGGGTGCTGGGGGAGGACCCAAGCGGTCCCGCGGACACGGACCAGCTGCCCGCGTTCATCGGCTGCATGAGGGACGTGCACGTGGACGGGCGGCTGGTGGTGCCCGACGAGTGGCTGAGCGTCTCTGCGGTCAACGTGTCCCCGGGCTGCAGCCACCGGGACCGCTGCGTGGACAAGCCGTGCCTCAACGGAGGACAGTGTATCAACCTGTGGCAGAGCCACCGGTGCAGGTGCCCCAGGCCGTACGAGGGAGCCGACTGTGGAGAGGGTAACGTTTTTACACCCACAGAGAAATACCTGACACCCTGAGCAACGCACACCCAGGGAAACAGATGAAATAGAGTGAGGAACACACACAGTAACAGATAGAATAGAGTAAGGAACACACACAAACAGAATGAAAAACATTCTTGGATCTCATCTCACTTGATGTTGGGTAGAGGTGAAGCGAGGCCAGAGTTTAGAGGAAGGAGACAGAGAGCGCGAGAAAGAGAGCGGACTTTGCTAAACTGTGGAGTAGGTGAGTATATCAACATAATAGTGAGGATGTACGTACAATGTAAGTTTTTCAGGATACATGCAAGGATATCTAAAGCCTGCTGATTCAATTTGCAGGATTTGCATAGATATGCATAGACCATCTGGCTCGTGGAAGTAGTGAAGATTTGGCGAAAAGACACACACACAGACACAGACACACATGTAACGCAGTTAAACGCGCACACAGGCTTTGTGACAGGACATGACGAATGGTTTATTTGATCTGATTTCTTTATCTGTAATCTTTTCTCGTGAACCCACCGGTGAATGTGCTGACACTGGACACACACACTCATGGGGGCTGCTCACAGTCGGCCGCTCCTTATTCTACTCTTGCCTCCCGTACTCACGAGGACATAACCTGGCTAATTCTTTCTAGATTGCATTTGATGTGTCCATTAGGCTGACAGATCCTGTGCAGTTTCCAGTTGGCTGGTCATTGTTTCCCTTTTCCTCTCAGCTCCTTTTTTCCTTATTATTTCCTCATTATTTAGAATCACATGTACACAAGCTTTAACCCATCTTCTGTGGAACAGAGAGATTGTCGTTTCATTTAAGCGACGCTAACTACTGTCTGCTGCCTCCATGTGTAGAGTACGTGACGGGGCGCTTCGGGACTCTGGACTCCCCGAGCTACGCCGTGTTCTCCGTCATGGACCACCTGGGTCAGGACCTCGCCGTCTCGCTCTTCCTGCGAACACGCCGGCAGACGGGGCTCCTGCTGGCCATCGCTGATGGCGGCGGCGGCGACCCGTACCTGCGCATGTGGCTGGAGGGCGGAAAGGTCAAAGTTCAGGTCAACGGCTCGGAGAGGCTGGAGTCCGGGGGCGTGCTGAGCGACGGTGAGGTTCACTTTGTGAGCGTGGAGGCGGTGGGGGGGCGGGGGGGAGGCGTGACGCTGTTCGTGGGGGCTCAGAGGCAGGGCTACGCACTACAGGGGACGCCGCTGGACACCCGGGCCGGGGACAGGGTGTTCGTGGGGGGCCTGCCGGAGGAGGGCTCGGCGCCTGCGTCCGGTGGACAATTTAAAGGCTGCCTGCAGGACCTGAGGATCAACGACAGAAGGCTGCAGTTCTTCCGGCTGGGGTCGCCCGTGAGGTCCTACCCTCTGGAGGCCGTGGCCAACGTGGGCGCAGGGTGCGCCGGGGACGACGCCTGCGGTGTGAGTAAAGACCTGCCCCCGAGAGCTTCTTAAAACCCTTCTAGACCCTTCTAAAAATTAACTTCTAGAGTTGCTCTTAAAACACCTTCTAGAGCTCCTTAAAGCCCTTGCTTCTTTAAAAACATCTAGAGCTTCTTAAAACCCTTCTAGAACGTCCCCTTGATGCCCTCTTAGAGCTTCCCAAAAACCCTTCTAGATGTTTTGGAAAACCCTTCTGGAGTTGCTTGAAACATCTTCTTCTAGAAGATCCTTTCTCCTTAAAAACCTCCTAGAGCTTCGTTAAAACGCTCCGAGAGCCTTCTCCAAGAAACCATAGCTCCGGTTTATCCATTGAGAGAAAACGTCCACGAAAAGGAAAGAACACATGCAATGGGGGGTGTGGTGCAATAATGTATGTGATAGGTCACATATGCAACGATGCCGAAGGGCATTCTGGAGGCTAAGTGGTTATTGATATTATTCATGGTACCTGGGAGAGGTAAACCACTAGGGAGTGTGTCCCATGCTGTTGCATTGAAACAACATATGTTCAGGCATACACCTTGCTGGTTAGCCAGGTAGCGTGACAGATTGCAGGGTTATGGTGGGTCACTCAGTAGGCTGCCCTCGCAGAAGGTCCCTGGTTGTTCTCCAACCTCCAAAGCCATGTTAGGGGACAGAGCAGAAGTCCTAATAGTCAGTGGATCTACTCTGGGAAAATTATCATGATCCAAAAATGATCCATGATTTTTCAACTATATCCCACCCCCCAAAAAATGCAAATATGAAATGGATGCTGTTATACTAGCTTCATATTTGCTTTAATTAAGGATTAGGAGGAACATTCGTAGGATTAGTGCGATGGATTAATTCTCAGAAGCATCTGTTAAAACCTTTTCTTTCTAGATGTCTCGAAAAAAAAGATTGCAATGTTGCATTCCCCAAAGTGATCACTCTCATCTGATAAGCCTGTCTGTTTCCACGTGACCTCCAGGGGTACCCCTGTCTCAACAGAGGCGTATGTCTTTCCACGTGGGACCACTTCAACTGCACCTGCCCCCCCCACACAGCAGGGCGGCGCTGTGAGGAGGTCCGCTGGTGTGAGATGTCCCCGTGCCCCGCGGGCTCAGAGTGCAGGACGCTCCACCAGGGATACGAGTGTAAGAGCTGGCACGGCTTTCCGGACGTCCATCTTCTCATTAGGAAAGGAAATAGAGAAAAGATAATATCGTTAAATACGCAAATTGATCATCAAGAATTCAACCAATGAAGACTTCAAATCAATCATTCGGTGACCCAGTGAGACATTTTGTAAAAATAAATAGATACATAAATAAAAAACAGTATACATAAATAAATATTTCAATAATTAGGTAAACAACTAAAGTGGAAAATGACTTGCCGTCAACAAACAGACATGCTTTGAACAAACATACAAAAATTGCAGAGATACGATGACATCATACCTGGATGGACAGGCAGGATAGGACTGTAGCAGTAGCCCGTCTTCTCCTGTGTAAACAAGTGATTCAACAACATACAGGACTTAATCTGCTCCTGCAATATGCTCTCCACTGGACTGAGGCCAGATTAGTCCTTTTGCAGGAGAGATTAGGGTTGCCTGTCTGCTGCAGAGGCAACGTCATCCCCCAGAGATTACCAGACCATTCATATTCCGGTCACATTACACACATTAGTAAGCATCAGCACACATGCTTGTTTCTATAAATGACCTTATCTGTGGGCCTACAATGGATTTAGAAGAACAGTCAGCAGTAGTATCAGGTCAGCGTATGTAGCAACGAGCCCTGCTACATGCCACCAAAGTGGCTTTTCTGGGCTCCACCGACAACTGAGACACAGGTAGCATTTTGTATCAACCCGGTTTACTAATGTTGGCGAGATGTTACAGCCAGAGCAGGTGGTAAATGCTGACAGGTCAGAGCTCTCCCGAGTGCGTGTGGTGATGGCTGATTTATCCTGCGTGCCTCGATTGGCCAATGCACCACCAGGTGTGCAGCCTCACCCAGCAGCCCCAGAGTCTAATCAGCCTGACTCGGGCCAGGTGAGGCTGCTTCGTCTCCAATGTTGCTATGAAGTCATTTCTAGAAATGACTTTAATGTCATCACATCACATCTCGTTACTCTGACCTAAAAATCCTACACAAACTAACCGAACGAACCTTGTGTTCCGCGTCACTTCCCAGGCTACTCTAACGTGACCCTCCTAAGCGACAGCGGCGCTGTGTCCTACCGGGGGAACGGCCGCATCTCCCGCAACATCACCAGCCTGACCCTGAGCCTGCGCACACGCCAACGCCACGCGACGGTGCTCCGTGCCAAGAGAGGCCGCGCCTTCGTCGTCCTCTACCTCCAGGACGGCCTGCTCTGTGTGGACCTGCAGAGCCACACGGAGGAGGAGGAAGAGAAGGAGGAGGAGGAGAAGGAGGAGTTATCCAGAGTCAGCCTGAGGAGCAGGAGGGTGGTGAGTGACGGCGAGTGGCACAGCGTGAATCTCTTCATGGCGGCGCCTTGGTCGCCGCGCTACCGCTGGACGCTGGTCCTGGATGAGGACGCGGAGGAGGCCAGCACCTCGGCCGTGCCGGGAGGCGGCAGCCTCAACTTCCTGCGGCGGGACGTTGACATCCTCCTGGGGGGCCTGGGCCCCGGCGAGGACTGGGAGCTGGTGGGCTGCTTGGGCCCCGTGGCGCTGGGGGGCGTGGCCCTGCCCTACTTCAGCTCCTCCCAGGTCAGCCTGCCGCGGCAGCAGGAGGAGCAGTTTGTGCGCACGTCGGCCGCCCCGCTCCGCCCCGGGTGTGCCGGAGGCGCCGTGTGCGAGCCCAACCCCTGCCTGAACGGGGGGCTCTGCCGGGACGTCTTCAACCTGCACCGGTGCAGCTGTCTGGACGGCTGGGCCGGCCGGCGGTGCGACGTCCTCGCCGACACCTGCGCCTCGCGCCCCTGCGTCCACGGCGACTGCAGCGTGAGCGGCGTCGGGTACGAGTGCGCGTGTGACTTTGGCTACGCGGGCGCGGACTGCGAGGTGGAGGCGGACGTGTGTGAGGGCCACCTGTGTGCCCACGGGGCCACGTGCCTGCAGGGGCCCAACCGCTACGCCTGCTTGTGTGCCGAGAACTACACGGGGCCCCTCTGCAAGTAAGACTGACTTACCGGGAAGGGGACCAGAGACGTAACACCGGAGAACCGAGTAGACGAGAGTAGACTCCATATATACGAGACCAGATTAGACAACACACTCAGCAATACCATATCAGCATAAGTAGTCCCTTGACTACCTTATTGACATTATCCACTGTGTAACATGATGTCAAAAACACCCCGGCAGCATCCGCGACAACAATACCACGACATGATAACAGACACATTTTATATCTTCAAAAAGCATGCGCCGCTACACTTTTGTTAAAGTAAAAAAAAACGGCTTTGAAAAGAAAATGCAAACAAAACAGTTGAGAACCCCCCCCCCCCCCCCCCCCCCCCCCCCATGGCTTGCACAGTGGAGAGAGCTTATGAAATCACAAAGCCACTACTCTGTAAGCACTTTCCACGTCTTCCTGCCGTGGAGCTTTTCAACTCCTCAGAAGCCAGTGAGTCTCAGAGCTCTGGCGTCTGTGAAGAAACCCTCTCAGAGCTGCACAGTCTGCACGCATCTGCTGCACTCTGTCTTCCTGTCATCTGCCGTTTGCCTTGTAGAACCACCAGGGGAATCCCCCTAAACCATTTATGCCTTCCCATAAACACACACGCATGCACGCACACACACACACACACACACACACACACACACACACACATATATATAAACACACACACACACACACACACACACATATATAAACACACACACACACACACATATATATAAACACACACACACACACACACACACACACATATACACACACACACACACACCCACACACACCCACCCACACAACCACCCCCCCCACACACCAACACACACACACACACCCACACACACACACACACACACACACATATAAACACACTGAACAGACGACAACACACACACACACACACACATTCACTATGCACATTCACTTGTTTTAGCTCTTTCTTGCCCAAAAACACAAACATTCACCGCTCTCTCTCTCTCTTTCAGACACACACACACACACACCACACAAACACACACACACACACACACACACACACACACACACACACACACACACACACACACACACACACACACACAACCCAAACACACACACCACACACACAAACACACCCACACACACACACACACACACACACACACAGCACCTCCCACGCAGGTTTGTTGTTTCAGAGATACCTTATTGGATCATGTGCCAACCATCTGGTAGCAGTGTGTGTGTGTGTGTGTGTATGCGTG
>OOFB01037593.1:8931-20506 GCA_900323305.1 Trachyrincus murrayi
GGGGAGGGGGGGGGGGGGGGGGGGGGGGGGGTAGTGTGATGAGTAGAAAAAAAATATTTGTAATTTTATTTAGAAAAAAGTTATATACACATTGATAACAATGTTAAATTCATAATGTACAAGAGTAGTAAAAGTTTAGTCAGAAAAAGTAATAAAATTTGCCCACCCTATTTTGGCAAAAAAAAAAGGAACCAACATCTCTAAAATGTAATACTTTTTTCTTTAAAACAATACAACAATACGTACAATGCTTTGTTCTCACCGTGCACTGCATTACTTAGCATCCTCTGTCCAACCACTTCCCAGGGCAGAGTTCAACAAAACGCGCCTAAACATCAATAAAACAAGTGCTTTCATTTTCAAAGGGAAGGGGCGGTACTGCTGCTGTTTACAGTAGACCAATCAGGAGGTGGGCTTTTTTCTTTTTCTTTATGTAAAAAAAACCTAGAATGGACAAACAAACGCGTTTCAAATGGAACTGCATGTCCATCACGCCCATGCAATCCCTTGTTGTAAATAATTATACATTTTCACTTTGCTTTGGGGCATCGCTGTCAAAAAATACACTGAAAATGGCTGCTGAAAAAAACCTGACCAAATTGGTTTGTCTTTCATGCACAAAGTGAGTCAGCGCAAGCGGAGCAGAGACAGTGAGCAAAACAAATCATGTTAATACATCCCAACGTACAGTATAACCCAGAAGCCTGCATGCTTACCTCTACCTGACAGACAGAGAGCCCTATCAGGACTACAGGACAGTGATACATCAGTGTGTGCATATATCTTAATCTGTGTTTGTAGACGAAGGCTGCTTCTCTTCAGCGTGTGGCACAGAGACAGGCCGGTTAGCGATGGTTTCGCGGGCTACATGGGAACAGGAGGGATACTACCGGGATGGTCAGTCAGTCTGAGCAAGGCACTATGGGTAAGAGGCCCCTGTATGCTTTGCTACTCCTGTCCTGCGACACTCCCACCCAGCCACTAGAGGGCAGCACAAACCACATCACACCAGAATGAGCCCAGGAAGTACTGCTGATATATTTTTTTTAATATTTGCGTTTGGGAAGAATAGATAAAAGTGTGTTTGTTTTCTTTGTCACGCCTGGTTCTCACACCTTCGCTTGCTTCTGTTCAGGTGCTGAGAACGAGTGCTTCAGTCTGCGTGGATGGAAAGTTAGCTCCTCCTCCAACCACCAAGCATTAGGCCGGCTTCCCTGAGACCAAGGTTACAATCTAGAGTTCACGTCTGGTCAAAAGTTCTTATGGCACACAGGATTGTGTGTGTGTGGGGTGTGTGTGTGTGTGTTTGGGGTGAGGTCCTCTTTGAAACATTTGACCGGCCCTTAAAGAGATATCCATGTCCTGCTAAGCCAAAAAAAAAAAAATCCAATAAACATAAGCTCATCTCTTGATATTCACAGTAGAAAAAAAATAGACAAACAACTATAAACAAAGAAACACAAAAAGAGGAAGGCCTTAGGAACTGAGACTGAGAGAGAGAGAGACAGAGACAGAGACAGAGAGAGAGAGAGAGAGAGAGAGAGAGAGAGAGAGAGAGAGAGAGAGAGAGAGAGAGAGAGAGAGAGACAGAGAGAGAGAGAGAGAGCGAGAAACGTTCTTTGCCAGGAGAGCTTCGTTGGTACCGCGAGACAGGGAAGATGTGTGTGTCAAGACGGTGGGGTACCAACAGCAAGCTCACAAGTGTCTCTGGATGAAGCATGGATCCCCCCCCCATGGCCATACACAGCTAACCACAGCTATGCATCACAAGTCAACAGAATTTGGTTTTCGTTCCTAATCTTGATTGATGCCGACTCCACATCACTGTCCCCCGACAGAAACAGCAGCAGCTCTATACGTACAGTCAAGAAGAAGCTGTTATTTCCAAAGCTCTGCTCCTCCAAAAGGACACCTGTCACATCATCTAATAAGCATCTCCTCATCTACGCAGAGGGACTCTCACTCACTGGCTTGTGCTTCAAACTGCTTTTTCTTACCAAAAAAACTAGGATGGCACAAAGCTTTCATTCCCATCTTGACTCACAATGATCTCGAGGTGGAGGAGGAGGCCTTCTAAATATCCGCTTCTTTGCCAGGACATGTAAGAACATGATGAAGAGTAGGACTAGGGCCGTGTGTATTGAATAGAGAACAGAGATGTTGTATATGAATGTAGGTTTGATCACAGGATTTAGTTTTAAGGGGGATTATTTAGGCTCTTCGCACCGATTCCTCCTTAACGCTCTGCTGAGGTAGACTCTGGACAAAACACAAAAACATCACTACTACTACCACTACTACGACTACTATTACTACTACTCACTAACCAGCACATTTCAATTGGATACTAGATACTCCACCTGTACAATAACCAAACTAGATTTTGAAATCACTCAATATCAACACCTTTTTAACTGTTGGCTTAAAATTCGTACTTCTTACATACTACTCGTCGCTATAAAATAAATAAAGATATCTACTATTTTCAACGACAAAAACGAAAAAACATGGGCACCCTCTGAATTAAAAATTGCATATGCGCGTGTCTACACGGTCACAACATGACAAAGATAGGCTAAAGGTCAAAATAAGCTGTCAACCATTTTACTTTTGTGGAGACCTTGTAAGACATCCAAAGCGAAGAAGAAATCTGAAAAGATGACAGCTCTTCGCAGTAAATAGTACAAGAAGCCGTGGTGTAAACCTTCACAATAAGAGCCTCTGAGTGTGGAGATGCTTGGGTGAACCTGCATGGATGGTGGCCCCCCCCACCCACAGTGTTGTCATTACAGCAGCGGGCGACGCAGTGGTTCATACCACAAAGCTGACAAATAGCTGGCTGCCACTACCCTGATAAAAGGTCTTTTATAGTGAAGCTACAGTCACAGAATAAACAGTCTTTCATAAGCTGCCACCACCGCCACCTCCTCCTCCATCAACTCCTCCTGTCTGCTGAGTAATAATAATCCAGGACAACACACAGCACGGAGGCCTGTGTGTCAAGTGTTAGCGCGTGCAGAGGAGTGTGTAGTCCATGTCACTAGGATGTGGCTCTGGGTTTAACAAGGCACTGGTTAAAGATGAGGACCGACAGGGGCCGGCCGATATTCACACAGACCCCGTTAACAACACTAACTAATCCCGTCAATTCAAACCCAACCATTCTCGTCCATTTTGCACTGGGAGGGGAAAAGTGAAAAGTACTGTTTTGATGACAAAGAGCAAGAAGGTTGGTTGATGGTTCAGGGGGGAACACCGCGTCTTGCCAATGTATCGAACTACTACAAAATGGAAGAATCGTGCGACAATATGTTTGCGCATGCGTGTGTGTTATCAGGCCGGGGTGGGCCTCGGGCAGGCGGAGCAGGAGGAGGGCAGCCAGCGACTCTAGCTAAGAGCTGGAATGTCCGACCTGAGCGAAGCGGGTGCTGTACTCCGTGTCCTGACCGCCACACCACATGTGATAGGAAGGAAAATAATAGGATTAACAATCACACACACACACACACACACACACACCAAAGACCGACTCTCGACTGCCTGCTGCGGACTTTGAATACAGTCGGAACTTTCCGGCTTCGTGTCCAACCGTCAACCAGAGAACATGGAAAATTCCACCCGACCCGATTCTGGGGTCTGACAGCCAATGGGAATCCTCAGAGGGGTGCGGAGGGAGTCGAAAGGGCAGAGGAGGGCCAGAGCGAGCGTAGTCGGTTGAAGACAAAGGCATGTGAGATAGAGCGGGACATTGTTGTCAAATAGCTCAAGAGGTTTGCATCAAGCGTAGGCATGGCGTTGATCTGTAGTAAAAACCCAAAAGGGAATTCCTGTCCTATGGGCCTCTTAGAGCTACAGGCACTCAAGGATGAACAAGGTCAGCCAACTGTACAAGGGTTAACATCTGACCTGCTCGTCTGTACTTCCCCTGCTCACACCAGCAGCAGCACCCACACACACACACAGTACACTGCGTGGAAGCAACCCACAAGGCCAGCTCTTCAAATGACGCCGGACATCGGCGATGATTAAAACATATTACCGTCGCGGTGATCCCCACAATCACTCGAATGCCACCAAAAAACAACAACAACGCGAGACTGCGCTTTGACCTCGATCCAACAGACGGCAGATACAAAAGACAAACGCACGCCACGTACAGAAAGACCTAGAAAGACCTCATTCCCCTGTTTTTAAAGCTTCTTTTGGTTCAGAACTTATGTTTGTGTGTGTGTGTGTGTGTGTGTGTGGCCTCCCAATTTACAATAGCTCTTAGTGGAAACCAAGTTTTTTTTTTCTCTTTTCATAAAAATGCAGTGATTGAATAATAATGGAGGGCCTCCCCCCCGGGAGGCCTAAGACACAGAACACAGACGTTAGGGTAGTGTGTATTCTGGGGCTAGGCTGTGTAAGAAAAATTTAAAATAATAATATAATAGCCCACAGAAAGAGAAAAATTCTGACAAAAAAACGAAACAAAAAACAAACAAATCTTATCAGCAAAGCTTCTGATGAAAAATATTACAAATATGAACTATATACAAAACATCAATATTCCATATATTATATATAAAATATTGATACATAAATACCAATATTCCATATATACTATATATATATATTATATATTTCTATACCCACTAAAATATATCAAAGCAGCAGCTATTGGTCAGTCTGAGGAGCTCTTTTGTCCAATTCTTAACTGTTTAAATATCCTTCAGCCGTATCGCGAGGACAGAGAAATAAAATGGAGAGAGGAGAGAGAGAGAGAGAGAGAGAGAGCAAGTCGGGAGAGAGATAGAGCGCAAGAGAGGAGGACAGAGGATGACAAAAAATGTGTTAAAATGAAAACGCAAATAAATTAAAAACAATTCACCAGAACACCCGATGAATCTGTGTGTAGTTTGGAATTCTGCAGAACTGGAAAACATTTTTTTTTCAAATAAAATAACGAAACAAAAATCTTCCATGAATAGACATTTTGTTCTAATATCAAGTCTTTGTTGTGGAACCCCCACAGTTCTCCACGGCAACCCCAGTAGCGATGAACTCACCGCTGGGCGGACTCCAAGCACGGGCGCCCATAAGACACCAGTCTTGGCTTATAGGCCACCAATAAAAAGGCCACATTTGAGTAAAAAGATATCTCACTTACTCTTGACATACTGTCAAGAGTATGGGAGGAGGGAGGGAGGGAGGGAGGGGTGGGGGTCTTGGTAAAGTAGGAGCAGAAAGCAGCCTTCTGGTTGTCTAAGGTTTGTTGTGTTCACAGTTGTCTCTCTCTCTCTCTCTCTCTCTCTCTCTCTCTCTCTCTCTCTCTCTCTCTCTCTCTCTCTCTCCCTCTCTCTCTCTCTCCTCTCGCTCTCACTCCTTCTATCTCTCTCTCTCTCTCTCTCTCTCTCTCTCTCTCTCTCTCTCTCTCTCTCTCTCTCTCCTCTCACTCTCTCTCTCTCTCTCTCTCTCTCTCTCTCCCCTTCCCTCTCTCTCTCTCTCTCTCTCTCTCTCCTCTCTCTCTCTCTCCTTCTATCTCTCTCTCTCTCTCTCTCTCTCTCTCTCTCTCTCTCTCTCTCTCTCTTACCGTCTTTTTTCTCTCTTTTCGTTTCACTTGTGGTTACCGTCGCTATCAGCTATCAGTCCAGGAAACTTGGCATGAAGTGAAAGAACAACAGATGAGACAATATGGTGAGAGAGGTCCTTGATGTGATGGATGGCGTCCAACGGCAATAATTAAATATGAAAATAGTGTTGGTGTGACACCGTGTCTGCATCTCGCCGGCCTGAGGTTGGCGGCACTGAGGAGGAGGAAAAAATGAAAAAAGTCCTGAGATCTGTTTGTGGTTTGCCGTCGTAGTTTTTGTGTGTATGTGTGTGTGTATGAAGGGCTTCCACGAGGAAAGGAAACATCTGAAAATAAAGAGAATAAAGCAAATGGACTGGAAGGGAATGAAGGTGTGGAGGAGCGTGGGTGGTGGTGGTGGTGGTGGAGGAGGAGCGTGGGTGGTGGTGGTGGTGGAGGAGGAGCGTGGGTGGTGGTGGTGGTAATGAAGGAGGCAGTTTTGAACTAGTTCAGAGAGGAAACACGCAGGGTGGGGAAACGCGGGAAGCGTTAGGACGGGCTGGATCGGGGCAGCGAAAGGATCCGTCCGTTTTTCTTGCCGCCATTCATGTGTGTGTAGGGGACGTGCTCCTCGTAGGGGCCCCGCAGGGCCACAGAGGGCCCGCCGTCCCGGCCCAGGCTCTCCTCTCCCCGCTGGGAGTAGGAGGAAGGGTCCAAGGGGATGCTCTCCATGTTGTCCAGGTCCAGGTCAAAGTCCTCGCTCTCGGGCGGCTTGTTTTCCTCGCTGTAGAAGAAGGACAGGTCGTGGAAGGACGGGTGCAGGTCCTCCCGCAGCATCCCGATGATCTCCTGGAACACGGGCCGCATCTTGGGGTTGTACTGCCAGCACATCTGCATCAGGTTGTGCCTGGAGGGGCAGAAGATGAGGAGGGTTTATGGATGGACAGGATGGATCAGGAACTAGGGGGAAACCACTCTGTGCTGGGATCAGTCGTTTGAAGCGCTAGAGTTCCTTCATGCTACTGCAGAGGGGGAAATGAATCAAGTTAAATGCTACACAAGATGCAAACAGAATTATTTGTACAAAAAAACATTGGGAGGTTCCCGAATGTCCGGGACTTTGTGCTTTAGTCAGTGTCTGGCCTGGTC
Source organism: Trachyrincus murrayi (assembly GCA_900323305.1). Taxonomy (NCBI): domain Eukaryota; kingdom Metazoa; phylum Chordata; class Actinopteri; order Gadiformes; family Macrouridae; genus Trachyrincus; species Trachyrincus murrayi. The sequence continues at coordinate 15,635 of OOFB01037593.1, forward strand.
AGTGTGTCTCCATAGCAACAGGGCTTGGTTCCGAGAGAGAGAGAAGAGGAGGGGGACAGGTATTCATTTAGTATAGGGAGCATCCCGATGTACTTCTACACCCATGTGTGTGTTTTTACTCACATCCTCTCGGGGCAGTTGTCTGGACGGTCCAGGTAGCCTCCGTCCATGATGAACTTCAGCACCTGCTCGTTGGACAGGCCCTGGTAGGGCTGCTCCGCCAGGGTGCTGATCTCCCACAGCACCACGCCAAACGACCTGCACGCACGCACGCACACACACACGCACGCACGCACGCACACGCATGCGCACGCACGCACACACACACACACACACACACACACACACACACACACACACACACACACACACACACACACACACACACACACACACACGCAGTAGTGGTTTTATTTCACACACAGCATTTCCAGAAGATGATCATGTTCTCTGTTCGATCAATAGGCTGGTCAATACTCCATGCAAGGTGACACGACGAAGTATGAATCATATATATACGTATATATAGATGTTCCCATTCATTAAAACGAGAGAAATATGCAATACATGTTTGGTGCCTAATGTGCATAGAAAACACCAAATCTAAAACTAACGAAATCGATGCAATGAGCACATCTTAACAATGAATTTCACACGTTTAGCGTACTTTCACATTGTGCCTACACTTGATGAACATGTCCAAAACATGAACCAGACCTATGATAAAAGCCTTTAAGGGAGAGCATAGCATATGAGTGACCTACCAGCAGTCAGAATGAGCAGTGAAGACCCCGTCCTTCAGGGACTCTGGGGCCATCCACCTGACCGGCAGCAGGCCCTTGCCGCCCTTACGGTAATAGTCTGTCTCGTAGATGTCCCGGGTCATCCCGAAGTCTGGTGGGGGGGGGGGGGAGAATGAAAGATGATACATTCTCCGGACTTTCATATTAAATATATTACACATTCAATATCAAATGAATTAAATTAACGTTGGACTAGATTGCTCGTATGAACATTGCTTCTCTACCCAACACAAAAAAAAAAACACAAAACGTCTCAAACCTTAAACCAAAAAAGAACAGAAATCAGCCTGTAGCACACAGAGCGACGTCGTTTAGTGTGTGGGAAAAGCAAAGGGAGGAAAAGGAAGCGTAGGCGAGACCTCCGATCTTCACGGTGAAATCCTCGGCCACCATGCAGTTCCTGGCGGCCAGGTCTCGGTGGACAAACTTCTTGGCGTTGAGGTAGGCCATGCCGTCGGCGATCTCCGCCGCCATCTGGATCATCTCCTTGAGGGTGGGCGGGGGGCGGCCTGTCGGGTTGTGCTGCAGAAGAACACAGAGAGAAAGAAACGATGTTTTGCATTCAAAAGTTGAAGCTGTCACTTTTCTTTTCTTCAAGTGACATTAACCAGCGATGCTATTGGCTGAGAGGGAGACTCTGACGTTACCTCAGAGTCGGGCCGGAGGCAGCGCAGGTAGCTCTTCAGATCTCCGTGGGTCATCAGCTCCATTACAACCAGCGAGGGCTGGCCTTTGGAAACCACGCCCAGCAGACGCACCACACACACACACACACACACACACACACACACACACACACACACACACACAGAGTTGAGCAGGCTAAAACTGTATTCATATAATTGTCTTTTTTACCTTGGATTAGCTTACATTGCAATTCAATTCAGTGATAAAGTTGAATATGAAGTAAAAATGAAGTTGAATATTGCTGAATATTGATGTATTTCAGATGCAATGAAAACATTGAAGAAAGGCTGGTAGATACAAGAATGATCTTTCCATTTGAATGTCTCAACTGAATCCTTGCTAAAGAAGAGTTAACCATAAGCTACAGGAAGCCGTTTCAATGAATAACGGGTCATATCCACCATTGGCTCCATCATCATCTGCATCATCATGACGGCTGAGTTTAAACCACCATGATTCTTGAGGACGTGCTACAATGAACCAGACAAGGCAGATATGAGTACGTACCACATGGTGACAGCTGAAGGCTTTCATGACGGACGCCTCGTTCAGGAACTCAATCCTCTCCCGCAGGCTGGCCGACTCATTGACCGTCTTGATCGCCACGCGCGTGTCCGGCTCGCCCTTGATGATGTCCTTGGCGATGCCCTCGTAGACCATGCCGAAGGAGCCCTGGCCCAGCTCCCTGAGCACCGTGATCTTGTCCCTTGCGACCTCCCACTCATCCGGCACGTAGACTACACACGTGCGCACACAGACACACACACAGGGAAAGGATTATTCACTATTGAGCCATGTCTTCGCTCCCGGGAGACTGCACCCCTCCTGGCTGAAGCCCGTATCACACTTCTCCGTCGAGCACGTATGCAAAGAGCCACGTCGCTACTCAGAGCAGATGGTGCAGACTCGGTCTCGCGATTCCATTTCCGGATTTGCTCGTTGGTTCATGTACATTTGTGTACACGTTGACGTGACGTGGAAGTACAAATGCATTCGAGTCAATCACACAGGCCATAGTTATTGACATAGACATCAATCACTTTTTAAAGCCATTGAATGGAAAATCGATCAAGTCAATTATTAAAAGAGAAATGTGAAACTAGTAAGTAAAAATTTATAACCAGTAATTATTGGATGCCAATTCTTGAATCTAAAAGTACTTCTGCCATCTTTGACCCGCTGTGAGAGAGGAAGGCTGTTAGTACATACAGTGTACTTAGTACACATAGTACTTAGTACATAGTACATCACTGAGCAGGCCTTACCATCATTGGCGCTGATGTACTCTGGGTTGGAGGAAGCGATCAGAGGACCCGTAGGGCCTTCCGTTTGTCTTAAAAAATAAAAGATAAGATAGTCTTGAAAACACTGCTTGTACCATGTGAACTTTTCTCTTGCATGATGATAGTATCATTTTATTTCATAAACTTATTTGAGGATGAAGGAAACGTCTTGCGACTTACTTCTTCTTCAAGATCACAAAGACTCCGCCCCCAACACAGAGCAGTAGGATGAAGCAAATGACTGGACCAATCACGATCTTCAGCAGACCGCTGTCCTCTGCAACAAACAGACGCCATTGGTCAGTGGTATCACATAGTGGTGGAGAGATTGCTTGACGAAAATATCATAATATGTAAATAAATGAATAAAACATAAAAAACAACTCTTTGTGCAACTAAATGTATTCTTCCTATGAAGTAGTTGGCCTAAAAAAGGAAACAAAACAGCAATACGAAAACAGCAAACAGGAAACAGTTTTGTACCATAATTAATCAAAATCAGACATATTTTAGTCAAGCATGCTTTTACAGATGCAAGGAATTTGAAAGTACCAACAACATACATACAGAACGTATGAAAGCGATCTTGTTGAATTGTAAAGTGTCTTTATGTGTCACACATTAAACATCTCAGTAAAAACCTCCGCCTCCATGTTTGGTAGCCGCCAAGGAGCAACCACGCATTGATTAAAACCCACTAATGAAGTCATAAACGGATAGCTGTCATGCTAGCATGAAGAGAGGATATTTAGCCAGGGGTCTTACTGTCGGGCATGAAGAAGTACGCGTTCTCGGTAAAGGAGCCATTTCCCGCCAGCGAGGTGGCGCGGACGCTCACGCTGTAGTTCCCAGGATGCACCAGTCTCAGCTTGGTACCGCCTGACTTCATGTAGGCGGGTCGGGACACGCAGGCCGTGTGGAGCTGAAAGCAGAGCACACCAGTTGGACGAGGACTGAATCGTCAGGAGCAGATAGTGATTCATATTTTGTTTTACTAATCTACTCCCATTCTGCTTTCCAAGTGTATGTACAGAAAATTAAGTTACGACTTGTACTCAGTTGAGCTTCATTTGCTAAATGTAAACAAAAAAGCTGCTGAACTAACAACATAGTTTTGCCAGAATCAACCTGTACTGCAAACGTTCCAAATACCAATACCAGTCTAAACTAATGCAGGACACTTTCCCAGACGGGAGGATTTACATTTTTCTTCCTAAGTGTCAGTGTTGTGTCAGTGTCAGTGTTGTGTCAACGTCAGTGTTGTGTCAGTGTCAGTGTTGTGTTAGTGTTGTGTCAGCGTCAGTGTTGTGTCAGTGTCAGTGTTGTGTCAGTGTTGTCAGTGTAAGTGTTGTGTCAGTGTTGTGCCAGTGTCAGTGTTGTGTCAGTGTTGTGCCAGTGTCAGTGTTGTGTCAGTGTTGTGCCAGTGTCAGTGTTGTGTCAGTGTTGTGTCAGTGTCAGTGTTGTGTCAGCGTCAGTGTTGTGTCAGTGTCAGTGTTGCGTCAGTATCAGTGTTGTGTCAGTGTTGTGTCAGTGTCAGTGTTGTGTCAGTGTTGTGCCAGTGTCAGTGTTGTGTCAGTGTCAGTGTTGTGTCAGTGTTGTGCCAGTGTCAGTGTTGTGTCAGTGCTGTGTCAGTGTCAGTGTTGTGTCAGTGTCAGTGTTGTGTCAGTGTCAGTGTTGTGTCAGCGTCAGTGTTGTGTCAGTGTCAGTGTTGCGTCAGTATCAGTGTTGTGTCAGTGTTGTGTCAGTGTCAGTGTTGTGTCAGTGTTGTGTCAGTGTCAGTGTTGTGTCAGTGTTGTGCCAGTGTTGTGCCAGTGTCAGTGTTGTGTCAGTGTTGTGCCAGTGTTGTGTCAGTGTTGTGTCAGTGTTGTGCCAGTGTCAGTGTTGTGTCAGTATTGTGTCAGTGTCAGTGTTGTGTCAGTGTTGTGTCAGTGTCAGTGTTGTGTCAGTATTGTGTCAGTGTCAGTGTTGTGTTAGTGTCAGTGTTGTGTCAGTGTCAGTGTTGTGTCAGTGTTGTGTCAGTGTCAGTGTGCTGCAGAGCACTGGAGGTGTCATCTGAGACACTAGCCCATCCCTGCCACTGCACTCTACTCTTCCTTCCT
>OOFB01037594.1:0-23174 GCA_900323305.1 Trachyrincus murrayi
TCACATGGTGACGTAGTGCAAATGAACGAAGAGGCTGAGACTAGCAGGGAGGTAACAAAGTCAACAGGCTGTGATTTGGCTGCTTGTTAGGTATTTGGGTAAGATGGGATAGTTCACTAATTAACACAAAAGTAATTCAGTGAATTTCAGGAGGGTAACACAACAGGGTTGTGTTAGCTGCCTGGTTCAAATTAAGACAACAATACCAACAACGCTTGTTTTCACTGTTTACTTGTGTCACTATGTTTTTTTTTTTATATACAAAAGACAAGAACAGCCAATAAATATACAAAACACAAAATATGACGATGTTGGACTTTTGCTTCTCCTTTTAACATATGCCTACATAAGACTAGCTTCCCTGTGGCTACAGCCTTCTCTATGGCGCCAGAGATAGTTTTACTTTTAGCTATGAGCGGCTCACCCTCGCCTCTGTTTCCGTTTCATCCTGGCTACAGAGCGACGGCGAGGCCGATCGCAACGCTGCCGAGTGTTGGAACAAAGACACACAGACCTTCTACCGCACAGCCAACACTAAGGCGTTTCAGAGTGGCTCATGAGGCCAGGTACATGCGTCTAACCACCAGGAAAACTTGCTTTTTTTAGTCCTGTGGGTGCACTTATGTGGGTGTTTTTTGTTTGTTGTTTTTTTCTACTACTTGTGTGCTTCAGAGTGGGTATGCATGTGTGTGGCGTGCGTTCTCATGCACCACCCACACTGATTTGCATCTCTATGAGCCGCGTGGGTGTTTCAGTGTGTGTGTGTATGTGTGTGTGTGTGTGTGTGTGTGTGTGTGTACATATCGTAAATCACTAATTCTTCATTCACTTTATCTGCAGACATTGAACACAGTGTGTGTGTGTGTGTGTGTGTGTGTGTGCGCGCATATCGGAAATCAGAAATTCTTCATTCACTTTATATGCGTAGAGATTGAACAGTTACACTTGTAACACTTGACAGACCCTGGACAAGCATCGAGTATCAGACAGATCAGAATGTGCAGGGTAAACAGATAATCAATAAGGTGCATTAGGATAATTTATCACCTAGTTGCCATTGACTCATGTCTGCTATGCCTTTGGCTACATAACATCTCTTATGTGTACAGAAGCCACGCATGGAGAAATATGGTCTGCTGCTGTGTGTGAGAGGGACGGGTGGGAACGAGTGGGAATCGGGCAGGAAACTGAACCATAGCTCCTTGGTGTCTGGCCATATGTAGTCCCGAAGAGGAAGACTTGGGGCGCGTTGCCTTGACTCCAAGCCCTTAAAACGTTGGCAGCTCATCAGAGGTAAAGGGATGCTGGACATGCTGGACGCCGTATGTTGCTGGAGCTGGCGATGGCTCCTGAGAGACAGATGCTCTTCATCTGTTATCTGTCTGTCTCTCTGTCTATATATCCATTATCTGTCTATCTATTATCTGTCGAATGTATCCGTCTATCTATCTATTTGTATAACTGTCTGTCTGTCCGTCTGGCTAGAATTTTCCATTCCATTTACATTACCATTACTATTTTACTTATTTACTACGAAGACAGTCAAAGACAGCTAATTATACGAATAACAACAATACATTTTAGTGAGAGATACAGATGCCACCACATACCAGAGCAATAGACTGAAAGTACGACGAACAGAAATAATGCCACACTATAATAAAAAGGTCCAGTAAAATATATGCAACATCAAAACCAGGTAAGTAGAAAGGGGGAAAACGCAAGTGGAAGTGTGCATCAATCAAGTCCTTCCCCCTAAGGTAACAGAAACAAGACAAAACAAGAACATTGCTTCTTATTGAAAAGACAGAAGAAACGGTGCATCCTTGCTCAAATATGTAGGGATTGTTAACATGAGTTTTTTTTTCTTTTTTACTACAACCATAAAGATACACGTAGGATGAAACAAGATATCTAATGGATACCCAGCGGTGCAGCCTATATCGGATTTTGATCGTGTTAAGATATTCGGTGTAGCCTGCATGTAGCTTTATGTTATCTTTGTAACGATCATATCACAATGTTATCATATTGTAGCTAAAGGTAGTGCACATTGAACTATTGAGCAATCTATACCACTAAACCCAAAATATACGGATTATTTTAATCTGACTGTCAAACTCGATCGTTGTTAGTTCATTCCTACGCTTGTTTTATTGCTTCGACAATTTACAAACAAAGATGTGATGTTGACCGCTACACAAGCCTCATATATACTGTATCATCGTCATGACAGTTGAATATATGCATGATGCTATGTATAGAAACCTGGGGATTCTATGGATTTCCCAAATATACGCATTTTCGCCCCAGACTGGGAAATGTACACATTGCACGCATGCCACCCTATCCAAATAATAAACACAAACACTACGTGTGTAGTGGCAATCATACAGTAGCGTACCAAAGAACAGTGTGCATAGTCGCTGTTTGATGGTGCAATTCCATAACAATGTTGCCTAGCACATGTACCCCGAACGTATTTTGTTCAAACTGCTTAATAACATGTCCAAACAACATAGTTTATATGTGTCATATAAGCCTGGATGGCTTTCAAACATTCCTCTAGAGCCGTGTTTGATCTTTTGCTTTGTATGGGCAAATAGATGAATATTTGCAATCAATCATACTTACATATTTGGACTCATTGTGTGTCAAGGGTTTTAATGAGTATCAAATTGCAAAACATCCTTTTGGTGAATATAAGAATGAATAATAATGAAATGAAGACACATTAAAGGGGCAGTGAACCCAAAATATATATATATATATTTTTGTAAACGTGGTAATATATCTTATATGATCGTCAACATAGTAGTCTATGCCATTTTGTCACTGTTACTAAAATAAGACTAGAAATTAGAAAAAACAGGAGTAAAATCCTATGTTTTGTGAACGTTCCACTCTGCTCCAAACCCAGGTGGCGTTCTTTTCGTGACGTCAAAGTGCCTTTTTGGATACACTTGGACGTCGCGATGAAGGGACACCGGCGGCGAGGTGTGTGTGGATGTGTGGAGCTCCGTCTGGGCAGCGGTTGATTTTGATGTCCATGTCTGAGAGAGGATTAAGCTTCTCGGACACTGATAGTATAACGCCACGGTGTGTGGCGCATTTCATATACAACATCGCTCATTATAACACTCCTACACATAACTCTTAACCCAAACGCCCAAAACGCATTTTTTAAAAATCGGATAGTGTTTGAATTTGAGCTGAAACAGGGGACTCACTTACACTTTAAGCATCACAACATGAAAATGTAACAATTTGCTGCCCAAATATGACCCGATTATAATCCAACCCATTCAGAATGCTATCCAAATGATTAGCGTTTCTTTCTTTCGTCACTCTGTTTAATTCATGGCTGCCTTCCAATAATGCAATCTTCTAGCTAACGTGGGCCTATCATGAAACCAGGACGTCGTAGAGGGAATGGATTGACTGCCAAGGAACCAAATAAAAGAGGGTCAAAGGTTAAGCCTAAATGCTCATGACATTCATCCCAATCCCCATAGCATTTGCAATGAAACGCTCGCTAACCTAGTTTAATCAACAAGCTAATGTGGGTCAAAGTCAATGCTACTGCTTAGTCATTGTTTGTGGATCAGTCAGCTGTAGTCATTGCGGTCTTCGCGACACCCCATTAACGCCTAATTAGTATTCTGGATAAATTGCCCATCTTGTTAACTGTAACCTCTAAATATTATGATAAAGCCACAGAGCAATTAAAACGAGTGGTGAGGAGGCCTCGTGCAGAAACCCCACTGAACCGCCGCCTGCTCTCTCTGTGCTAAATATACAGAGAGGAAGAACGGGCGGGGCTTGACACATTGCTGTGGTTGTAGCGTTTTACTATAGAGCAAGCACAATCTAGTCTAGCGGCTGACCCCTTTAGCTGGGGACCGTCGGCAGCCCAAACCTTATCTATCTTGCGTTGCGAGAGAAACAAGTGTGAAAACTGCATCCACTCAGTCACACAATAAACATGCCAGGAGAAATGGCTCTGACCTTGTGTTTAAACTGTGGAGAGGATGCTCTCTTCTTGTTTATGGCACCGTTTGCGCTGACCTAGATCATACGGAACGAGATTAATCTTGCAAGCGCGCAGCTGCAGAAACCACCAATTACTAATTAAATGCGATTTAGGCTTCTATAATCGTGGAACGCATGGCCAAATAGCGGTTTTCCATCCAGCAACTAAAGACTTGTGAAGCAGCCTTTTCCTTAATATATACATTTATATTTTAACCTTATTTCTTTTTCCTTTCCCAATACATATGTGGGTTCTCACATTAAATGTGAGGTGATTGTATATTAAAAGGCAAATGCAGCACTGTTTAATTTAATTAGTCCCCGCTCTCTGAGGTTCCGTCTTCTTAATTTATTATAGGGCTATAAATTAGCAATGGTAGAGAGAGAAAAAAGAATCTGTAATTAAATGAAAGGTTGCACACCCTCGCAAGAGACGACCAGATGAAATCTCTCTCCCTGATACCTGCTCAAAGTTGAAAAGTGAAGGTCCTGCCTTGATATGGGTAAGCAAGGCAGTTGGTCAGCAAACCAGGTCAAGGGGACATAATCTCATATAATCCCCTTTAATTCCACGGTGCCTAGTATTATTGATAGGAGATTACCCTCTGTGATTCATTTTAATTGCAATGTTAAAATCGTTCACTGCACATGCTTTTTATTAAATGAAAATCGTGGGGGGATGTAAATGTTTAATGAAAGCGCTTTCAAATGGCGCCACGTTGCAAAATTGTTTTGCGTGCGTACGTGCACATAGCTGTGTTTCCCAGATCTGCCCTTTTCGATTGTGTGTTTGTTTCTGTGCACATTTGTTTGTGTACCCATGCTTGTGTAAGTAAGTGTAATGCCTTTCAGTATTTAAATAGCCGTTAAAGCTGGGTTTATGCTTCATTTAGTAGGCATCATCGTTTAGATCGCTGTTGGCAGCACATCTCCCACGGGCAGCGCCTCTCCGACAGTGGCGGCTGGTACGGTTTTGCTGACTGGAAACATGGCACTAATATTGCCAACATTGCCAGCTTTTAGTAGGCACGTTGACGTTCACATTTCGTAGCATTTAATATCGGCTCGTGTAGATGGAAAAGGTTTGAAGGAAACATACCATTAAGATACATGTGGACGGATCACCTGCTTATTGTCTCTTCACTCGTTATGCATTCCATATTATTAATATTATACCTCGATGTGTTGCCAAAAAAAAGAGTTTGTGTGCTATGTATATATGAGAGGTGTGGCAGTTATTGCTATTTATTGCCTCATCATATTCCTTATATTTAGTATTTGTGTTCATATTTTGACTTTTAAATCATCTCAGTGACTCTCCCCCCACTTCATTATGGCATTCCTCGCAGTGGATATATTGTTTCGATAATTGGATTTGATTTCAGAAATGTCCATCTGTACTCAGAATGTCAACACAAGTCTCTGTGCCAAAAGCACATTTTAATAGTCCATCTGAATCTCATCTTGGCCTTACCCCAAAACAAAAAACAATGCTGTCCAATTTCTCCATGGGTGTCAAGGTTACCGTACGAACGAACACCCGCCTTAATAACGTCTCATTCTCCACCTCAGCCATTCCCGATTCCCGGGCCGTCGCCCTCGGGTGCCCGGGGTGCGTAAGGTGCAAAATGGAGACTTAATTGGAGATGATGGGTGACAGAAGCTTGAGCCACGGGGGTTCCTTAACGAACAGTTCCTGCATCGACCCCCCTCCCCCTCGACCCCCGCTGCCTGTGAAGAGCATTTAGAATGGATTACAGCTGCAGCAGATCCTCTCGTGGGACCGGTGGGGCCTGTAGCACCACACTGTGCTCAAAGTATCGCTGCTCTCTTTGACAGAGAGAGGGAGAGAGAGAGAGAGAGAGAGAGAGGAGACACGTGGAGGAACACGGAGTCGCTCTTTGACAGATGAAAGCGCTTCGGAAATGGCTGATGTAGGTAAGAAGAGGAAGAAAAACATCCCCCTGCGATGGTCTTGAAGTGTGGTTTTGAAGTGGCATTCTCGCCTGACAGCAGAAAAAAAACATGGTGTATGTCGCTAACAACATCTGAGTTCGTATTTGCGGAGACAAAGCGTGGCACGAGGATAGTACAGTATATATCTGTCATTTGCATCTGCATTCGCTCATACTCGTTCACACCGTTATTTGTATTTTTTTCCTGGAAATAGATTTGCATGTAATGTATAAAGATTGGTTTTGCATTGAGCTTTCATTGACAATGTCTCAATCCCATCCTCTTTGTGCCTCTATGGCAGCCCCAATCCTCTTATGCATACAATTCACCATCAATGCACTATGGAACACAGGCCAATGTTGCCATGCAACATCGAGTGGCTGCCATCATGTCAGACAAATAATGAATCATCACTGTTGAAAGTCTTTATCGCCAAAGGTTTCAAGTCAGGATGTTTTCAACCAGCGACATATATCTCAGTTTATTAACTGTGATCTGAATATAGTAGGGTAATTGCAGTGATAGGTAAGCAGGGTAGTCAACCAGTAACATAATGTACAGGGATTTATTCACTGCAATAGAAAAATGTATTGGAACGACTAACTACTGCAGTCAGGACAATGACGACATTCTCCTTGACATGGTTTTAATATTGCGTCACTGTTTCGTGTAAGAGCAACACTATATGATCCTCTGCTGCTCAGTGCCTGGAGACCAGTAGTGTCTAACAGGTCTAGACAGAGTCCTCCTAGAAAGACTCTGTCTAGACCTGTTAGACACTACTGGTCTCCAGGCACAGGGCAGCGTGATGGCTAGCTCTGGATGGTGAGTCTAGTGCTATAGTGAAACAAACTAATTAAATCCAGAGCCACGTCTCCTCCATTTTCTTTCCGTATATCACAAGATATATTTGGGGAAATTAACTAACTTGTAAATCGTGAATGAATAAACGCCGACAGGGTTTTTGTAATTATTTTTCTTGAGCTCCTCACTGAACCAGTGAACACAATACTGTGTGTGTGCCTTCATGGGTGCATGAGTGTAAATCGGGAATCAAAACAAACTAATCTGTGTCATTCATTTCTTGTCTATTCATGGTAGCGTTCATTGTCCCCAGTAGCCCATAATGAACACCGGAGACATATCGTCCACCGCGGTGAATACAGAGATGTGAAGTCAGATGTGTGTTCGTTCAGACACCGAGTCCAGGGAGCAGAGGCTGGATGGAGCCCGCTGAACATATCATGAGCGGGAAAACGGTCGGCTCCTTTGCCAAGGGAGATCCTTATTCCAAACTCTCACAATAGGAGGCGCCATCAGAGAAATATTGATAGAGACGGCCCTGGAGCTAAGTGACTGGCAGCCAGCAGATCCTAGACACCATCAGGCCTTAAAACATCTCTCTCTCTCTCTCTCTCTCTCTCTCTCTCTCTCCCTCTCCCTCTCTCTCCCTCTCCCTCTCTCTCTCTCATTGAACGGCCCCACAGTCCACACAGAGTCGTCATCCATCTTGTGAGGCTAAACGACAAGGTGACACTTTAATGAAACATTTAGACTCCTCTGTTGCCACTCTGGTCATTAAATAATGAGCCGGGGTCTAACAGCCGGGACCAACTTCAGCCCGCAGTCTAGAACGTTTTTCGGTGAGAGAGAAAAAATCAGCCGTTCTTTGAATGCAGCGATAGCCGTATTGTGAATTATGAAAGCTAACGGGGACAGTGTTGGGCCACCGTGGAACAAGTGTGAGCCCGTTCACTACTGTACATGTGTAAAATGTCTCGAGGTATCTTTGAAACAACCGCTGCCAGGGGAATCCAAGGGCTTGATTAAACTTTTGATGAATGGCTTCGCCCCACATCGGGAGGTGAATATTAATATCCGCATACCATGTATGATTCAGTAGCATGCTACATCTCATAATCTCCCCCTGAGGATGAGTCAAGTTATCCCCAGGAGGACTTATCTAATCCCTTTTTAAAATTGCACTACTTATAACAACACAAATGGGCACCTTAATGGCACAATTAAGAAAATGCAAAACACAGACTAGTAGATATATGGACTCAATAAACCAGCTGTTGTCAGCAGGATCGCTGTTTGCAACACACCTGCGAGTGTTGCAAGGAGCCATCTATGAAGAGTGAACGCGTCATCACAAAGGTGCTCACGACTCCACGTCCAGCTCCCCTCATGGGTACAGCCAACCTTGGCATGTCTCAGTCTTGGGTGTTGAACTCGAGCGGTCGTCTTCTCTTCTAATCTTGGGTGCCTGCTTTTTCAGAGCACTCATAGAGCTCATTAAAAGCGGTTATCTCCCTCCCCCCCCCCCAAAAAAAAGAAAAGCCCGTCAGCTGTTAATACCCCCCGCTGTGGTAAACGTTTTGTGAGAACAAATCCCTGCTGGGAAGGGAGTATGGAAACGGATCAAATACAAATCTGTTTCACATCAAACGTGAACGTTGAAACGCGCTCTCTGAACGGACGCCAATGAACACTTTGTCTTCTTCCGTTTCAACGTAGAAATAAAAGCGCTGAAGGCAGTAAAAATAGCCAACGCTAAACATTAGCGTGGCGCTACATGATAAGCATTTTATAGAATCAGGAGGAGGGCAACAGATGTACAGCGATGGGCCTGATTTACTGAATGTTATAAGCTGTGGCTTGTAGTCGTGAAATGATGCTAGTGGAGATTGTCGCCATGCATCTTATTTAACAATGTTAAGGCATTATTGGAGGTAGCATTGATTTGGACATGGTCGCTCATTAACTGTAGCCAGAGATGGGCATTATTTCAAGTACATGTATTGGAAATACATATTTTAATTACTTTTGGGTATTTAGTCATTATGAATTTATTCTAAGTGAGAAAAACTAGATGTATTTAGTTGTCTAGATACATTTGGCCATAGTATTTTTGTATTTAAAATACTGGTTATGTGTCACATGACTTGATGCAATTACTAGAACATTTTATTACAGGTCATGGAAAGTCAAACTTCTGAAGATGATCTACCAAACCCAACACCAAACACTACCTTTGCAAATGTCAAGCACACCAAAAATATTGGATGGGCAATACTTCACCATTGCCAATTTTATGGCAAATATTGTGCAAGTATATTGTGCACCAACAAAACGAAAGCCAGACCTTCATACAGACAAACCCAACTTTTGAACCTAGACCAGTCACACAGTACAGTTGACTCACTCATTACATCATTCATCACTAAAGGCAAGCACCCACTTTCTACAGTTGAACAGAAAGAATTAATTGAATTAATTGCATTAATTAAGGGCTGACCCATGGTGCCAATGTTATCTCCGCATTGCTGAGCTTTTTGACTTTTGACAATTGTTATTTTGACTAGTTTGATTCCCTCGGTGACAGAGATATATATTTTTGTATTTTGAAACACTAATTACATGTATTTTAATTACATACATTTGTTTATTTGTTTATTTTGATACATTTAATGGGCATGTATTTGTATTTTGCATCTAGATACATTTCAATGTATTTTTGCCCATCTCTGACTGTAGCTCAAAAATAATTGACTGAAAGAAATATTGATATTTGCTTTTGCAAAAGCCATATATGACAACACGATTTGGCATGAAGAATTTACATGGGCAAAATAACGAGGTAATTCAATTCAAGTTTGTTTGTATAAAGTTTTATGACAATTTCTGGTCAGGGCTTCATAGTAGTGATTCAGTGTGTTGCTGCAAGGCATTCTGGCATGCAAATACTATTAGACGCAAGCAGGCTGCAGTAGCCACACTACTCCTGTTAGGGATCAAATTGACATCATACACACTGGTAACAAGACTTACCAAGAGGGATCCCTGCTTGGACTGCGATGAGTACAATAGGTCTGGTCTGAGGGTTAGGGCAGCACACTTTAAATAATAGCACAATAGCCATGAGTTAAAAATGTAAGGCAACAGCAAAATATCAAAGCACTGTATCATCAGATTAAACCTCTTTAATTAGAATTAGCCCTCTTGTCTATGTTACAGTGTTGAACCACACAAATCATTGAATGTATCCAGTCATATATCAGGTGACTTTGCTAGCTTGATAAACTAGTCATTCCCATCTGGGGGCTTGGGTCTAAATACTGAAAAGGCCTGCGAATGCTAATGTTTCCAAGTGCCGCTCTATACCATACACAGACTCTAATGTGATCCAGTGCCAGTGCTTAAAAAAAAAATCACTTGCCACCGACATTTATGTACACGCCACCACACACACACGCCACCACCACCAAGTAAGTACACAAGCTATAGTCGCCCGTCCGGCCTGGGCACACAGAGCTTTATGTGTGCGCGTGTAGGATATGAGGAGATGGATCATTTGCTTTGATGCCCCGCGTGCATTAGGCTGAATGAATTGTGTGGATGTTTCATGAAAATGTTATCAGTTGCCCTTCAAATGGAAGCAAAAGGGGGGGGGGGGGCGGGGGCTACAGACAAAGGCACACGCAGGCTGGATCCCTGCCCACGCCGGCCACAGTCCCGGCCTGGTGTTTGATTGTCCCTGGGAGATTTGTTTTGTTGACTCTATTGACTTTGTTGTGCTCCACTTGTGCTTGGCCCTGGCTAAACACATCGCTCGTCATTGAGGGGCCATGTAATGGCGACAGAGGGGGCAGCCCCTTCCAGCCCCTTTAAAAAAAAAAAAAGTGAATGAATGGTTCAGCATGTCTTGTAGCCCTTAGGAGGTCAACCAGAGGTCAGACTTTTTTTTTGACACTGACTATTTATTACAATTGTTATTAAAAACCCTACTTTATTGGGACATGGACCCATTGCTATTCTGGCATGGACGCAAGGAAAGTAGGCTTGCCACTTAGCAACCTTCAGTTTTACTATTATTAGTTTTTAACTCTTTGTAATATTCAACATGTTTATAGATCATATTGTATGATATTCCCTGATCTCCATGGTGTGGCATTTGTACTGAAGATAATCAGTCCTGTAGAGCGTCCTTAATGACAACATGTTAGCAGCATCCTCTACCATCTGTCTTCCATTATGAATAGGCTACCCTCTTTAAATGTACCTGTAAAATACAGAATGCATATATAGTACACACAAACAAATAGTTGTACATACAGCGCACATAGAAGTAGGTGTGAATGTCTGCATAGGTCACAATGTAATACCCTGTCAATGCTAAATTGGCTGAAACATTTAATGGGGAACATATTGAAAAATGCCAACTGATTTGGTACCTTCGGCGACATGCGTTATAGTAAGATAGGAGTGATCGAATGTGTTGCTGCCAGGCATTCTGTTGCACAAACTCTATTAGACACGAGCAGGCTGCAGCCACACCGCTCTGGTGAGGGATCACAGTGACAGCATGCACACCGGTAACAAGACTTACCTGGGGATCACATTTAGTTTGCAGGTCCACAAGGAAACGATATTTCTACGGTCATAAAGACTGCAGCAAAATAGAATATGTTTCAAGAACATATTTATACTGAATAGGGGTAGCGAGGGCAAAATGTCCTATTCAATATGACAATGTGCAGCGGACCTGGACTGCAACACAGCAAAACAAAAACACAGAATTGCAAATCTAAGCTTTACGTTTAAAACTAATTATTATATTTTCTAAAATATGTCATGTGATTCATTTTTTATGAATAAATTCATATATATATATATATCAAATTAAATTATTATTTCAGTAATTGCGTGCTTCAATATGTTAACTGCAAGGTCATATTGTTGGTAAGCATCGAAATCATCAACAGCTAACAGTAGTCAATTCCTGTAAATTCCTTCAGAAATGTCCCAGTCATGCAAAGAACAATGACTTCCAATGTCGGTTTCACAAATGAAATGAATGAAGCCTGAATCAAGTAATTAAATGAAGCTATTTCCCTTTCTACTATTTTGGATGATTTAAACATTTCAGGATGTGACAGACACAGTTGCAATGTCAGCTTTCGTCCTCAAGGCAACGTAAACATCTTTCTTCCCATGGGTTTTTTGATTGAGCCAATACATTTAGTTGAGAATGAAATGTTGAAGTTGACATATTTTGTAAATAATGAAATGCAAAACATCCACACACACACACACACACACACACACACACACACACACACACACACACACACACACACACACATACACCCTCAACAACAAAAAAAGATGTATGAAAGATGTCCATTTCACCTATACCATTCATAATGTAGTGAAGGGCCATGCTAGAAGCAGGAAGGTGATATAAGGGGGAGAAGGGGGAGGGAACACCTTACTCTCTGTTCCTGTTTGTTTGACTGCCACATGGCTACTGACCAAACTTTAGTTGATTCAGGTCTCACTCAATCTAATTACACGGTATGTATTTATGTATTTTATAGTTTTAAACAACTGTTTAATGTATCTAATTTGTATTATTTTATCGTCTTATTCCCATAGGCCTAACTGTGGCTTTGAGGGAGAACTGATTAACGCCATTCAGGTCAGCTTGTCAGGCATTAAGTGGTAAAATGCAATTATGTCCTCTACAATATTTTAACTATCATGAACGCACTTTAATAGCTTCCTGTGTTAGCCTGGCCTCTCCCTTGTGTTTGTGAATAGCTTCCAGTCACTTAAAGTCAGATGTTTGGAGAGACATACAGAGAGCAGAGCATTGCAATAAACACAAGAGCAGTAGGATGGTATGCATTTATTTCACTATCGTTTAGCATTGGCCTTCCCATACTTCAATCTAAGCCACTGTTTTCCCTACCTTTAAGCCAATCTTAGTTATTAGTGATTCAATTCACATTTTCTATCATGTTTCTTTGGTTTGGGCATTTACTAGACTTGTGCGTGAGAAAACTGGTGTAAAATCCCATGTTGTCTAACTATAAAATGAGTATAAAATAACTATAAAATGAGTGCTGTAGTGTAAAATGAGTTTAAACATATGTTAAATAAAGCTAAATAAAGTTTATGATGGATAGAAATGTTGAATAGCTGAACTCAAGTGAAAATACTTGAAGAATTCAAAAGTGTATGAATGGAGTAAGTGTAACAGTATAAACGTACAAACCATTTTAATAATGTCAAACTGTTTTAAAAAAGTTTAAGAGTCAAACAAATAGCTAAACTAAAGTGATAGTTTGAAGCTTGGTGTAGCAGTATGATTAAGTATTAGTATGATAAGTAGTAGACATAGCATGATAAGTAATAGAAGTAATATTAGTATGATAAGTACCGGTAGTAGAAGTAGAATGATATATAGTAGAAGTAGTATGATAGGCCTATTAGTATGATAAGTAGGCCTATTAGTATAATAAGTAGTAGTATGATACATAGCAGTATTGGTTTGATAAGTAGTAGTAGTATTGGTATGATTAAGCTTTACATAGTGTTTCTAGGTGAAATATTGACGTTTTTAGGCTCCACGGATCAATGGAAGTCTAAGAGACAAAGCAAAATATGAAGCGGGTATGAAACTAAAACTGTTGAATCTCAACAAGTATAAAAGACATAGACATAGTTTCCGTCAGTGTAAAGGTCGAAATGTGACGATTTGTTAAATGTTCGAACAGAGTTTAAAGGTTAAAAATTGACCGAGTTGTGAAGTCTGAAGTAGTTGAAGTCTCACAGAAATGGCCAGATTGCTTCGCAGTTTGCCCATTGACTCCCATTATATAATGTCATGTTTAAAAGTTGAATATTTTAAAAAGTATACAATATTTAAAAAATGTGAATGATAACGGAGTGAAAAATTGTGGGAGGAGATAGGTGCCAAAGTTTGTAGAGCATAATAATGAAAGAAAGAATAATACAGCCTAAGTAGAACATAAGCTGCCTAATAGTTATAGTTATAACCTACTTCTAGTCATTACATATTACCTGGGTATTACTAAAAGGTTGTTACACAGCTATAACGTAGTTATTACATGGTTATTACACCTTCATGACTAGCTTGCAATTACTGTATACCACATAACCATGTCTGCCATCCTACTACAGTCAGACATACTCTATGTATGCCTTGCTTTGTACAGCAACTCCATGGTGTGGCAGTAAATCCAGCACAGAAACAGTCATCACTGTCTCTGAATCATCCACTGCCGAGTCACGAAGGCGGAGCCATGGTTTAGATTCTGTCCATACCGATACACTCTTCTCGCGGTTGACATTTCTCACTCCTCCGTGTCCTTTATATAAGTGAATAAGCAGGGTGTCCTCGGAGGCCCGGCCCCAGCGACTCTCTCAGATACACTGCATCGTTCTTCACTTCTCCTCTCAGCATGCCACAAAGTACTCACTGTAACAACTCACCATTATTTATTTGATTGTGTGTCTCTCTCTCTCTCTCTCTCTCTCTCTCT
Organism: Trachyrincus murrayi; assembly: GCA_900323305.1. Lineage (NCBI taxonomy): Eukaryota > Metazoa > Chordata > Actinopteri > Gadiformes > Macrouridae > Trachyrincus > Trachyrincus murrayi. The sequence goes on from OOFB01037594.1 coordinate 14,343, forward strand.
CTCGTCCTGGAAGACACAAATCATACAAGGGGTAACTGTACAAAAACTAACTTAATTAGATTTTAAGCGTGGGGGAAGGGAGTGGGGGGAGAGCAATGAATGGTGTATTCTTGGTATTTCTTAGACGAGAGACTAACAGGGGAGACACAAACAGAGGCAAGGGAGTGAGACACAGTCTGTGTTGTCTGCTAGGCAGATTGTTTCAACAATAAAGTAATAAAATAACAAATAAAGTCGCAAATCCAATTGATACTTTTACTCTCCTCTATACCGCAGCATTGGAGACTCAGTTTGCCAATTTCCCTTGGAACCAGCTCCTCTCCACCGGCCATGGTAAGGGTATAGAATTACCCAGAATGTCTACGGGTGTGATACCGCCAGGTCTGCCTGGTTGCGTCAGTAATATAATGGCCTACTACGTACTTCATACTATACTACGTGCTCTGTGTTCTGGCGTACTATTAGTATGCAAGCGAAAAGTACGATATTTTTCGGACATACTGCGGTTTCGCCATTTTAAAAGCTGGTGCCACGACATGCTCCATACCAACCAAGTTATATTTATTCATGAAACGTATGAATGTATATATATATATATTTATATATATGAAAAAAGGTTACAATCACAAAACAAATGTGTTTTAGAGGAAATAAGTAGGTTTACTATTGAAGAAGACAGCCAGGAACGTTTTATACGCAATTGTAGGAGAATATCTATCCACATTGGGTAAAATATCACAAGCAAGGGTTTCTTCACGCACTTGATGTCTTTGTTTTATCAGCGGTAAGTAGGGCTGTCATCACTACTCCCTACTCACTCTCTAGGGAGGTCTGTGTAGAGGACTATATAGTGAGCTCGTCGGCAAAATGAAAAAACACTTTGGGACACTGATCGGGTCGCCGTTAATTACTAAAATTAAATGTGCCAGGTCAACGTCGGCTAGGGCTGGTGGACCAACCATAATAAATACTGACATGCATTTTTGTGATAAATATTAATGATCGTATTTTCACAAATTAATTAAATATTTTGATTAGGAGAAGAAAGACGTCGACGTAAGTGAAAAGATGAAGATGATGCTAGGCCTTTACATTTATATTTACAATAGATATACACACATCATTTCTGAATCCTCAGTGTGAATGATTAACTCTCATAGTGTCAGACTGCATCCCCTCCTGGGGAAACTTAAGACATGGCACAATTTAGTTTTCCCATCACATAGGGTAAACTATTACAACAGTGTGATTGTATTGTCACATAGCCTTTAGTCACATATTTCATTTCATGACACTGTCAATATCTTTATTTACAGCGTGAGCATCCACCTCAATGTTGTGCACTGAACTGCCAAGTTCCTGTCTTGTCCTGCCTTATACTTTGATGGTCAAAGTGACCCTATAATAAACACTATAACCCCTATAGTAACACTATAACCACTATAATAAACACTATAACCCCTATAGTAACACTATAACCCTATAATCACTATAATAAATACTATAACCCCTATAATAAACACTATAACCCCTATAGTAACACTATAACCCCTATAATAAACACTATAACCCCTATAGTAACACTATAACCCATATAACCACTATAATAAACACTTTAATCATTATAATAAACCCTAACCACTATAACTACTATAACGCTATAACCCCTCTCCTCTCCTCCGCCCTCTCCTCCGCCCTCTCCTCCGTCCTCTCCTCCACCCTCTCCAGCAGCTCCAGTACCGCGTCACGCCGTTGCCTTTTTGGTGGCCCTGGCTCCTCTGACCCTGATACACTCCCTGGCTCCTCAGACCCTGACACACTCCCTGGCTCCTCTGACCCTGACTCACTCCCTGGCTCTGGAGTCTCCCTTTCTGGCTCAGTTGACACTGAATCAGGGGACGCCCATTCAATTCAAATGGAGGGCTGAGGCAATGAGGCATGGAGGCTGAATAGATGGCCTGCCACCTATCGCCTCATCCATGAGAGAGAATGTTCCAGCAGTGGGCTCCCCTGATTCAGTGCCATGCCCTGTCGGTGGCCTCCTGAGCTCCTGCACACATTGCAATTTATATAAACGATTTGTACTGTGCAATTCATGAAGTGTTCATTTCAAATGCTAAATACAGCAAAGAAAATACTCAAAGAGAACAGTAACTGTGATCTATGCTTTCATTATCTAGGGTTATAGTTAAATACAATGAATCCAATCTTCTTAAAATTCTCCCTCTTCTTGGCTGCTTGGGCCATCTCTTTCAACACAGCTCTACAAAATGTAATAACAAGTAACAAGTATATCGAAAAACAACCAACGAATCTATCAGTATCATTAACAATGGTGATGACGGCAATTTAATCAAAAGATAAAGTGTGATTTTACTTTTGTTATGAATATACATCAAAACAAGATACTCCTTCACAAGAAAGTGACATAACTCACTCCCATCCGGCTGCAGAGAACAGGTGGTCCCGCTCTCTCCTCAGGCGAATACATTTGGCCACATCTTCGTTGGATAAATTGACAATCTATATTTCTCAAGTGCTTATGCGACACAAAACTTTTTTAGCCCATCTAGTTTAAACTTAGCGGCGCTGCCAATGGCCATTACTGTACAGAAGAGGGCTAGCGAACGTTAGCGAGCTGGGTCGCTGGCCGTGATTTGTGCCGTAAATGTATACACATCAAATTCACAATTTATTACATGGCTATGAAACTGGTAAAACAAACTTCAACATCAAAAGTTAAACGAAAAATTACTTACCGTAGGACAGGTTGCGCTGTTCTCTCCTCTTGTCCGTCTGCCATTTTTCTTTCAGCGCAATGCATGATGGTATATATTCTTGGTTAGTGACCATCGGTTGTACACTACTTTTCATAATGCATTGTGGGATACGATTATCCCACAATAAGTCCACTAAATAGGGTATAATAATTCTCACTATATATTCGGACAGCACTACAAAATGGCGAACTCACTATATAGTGGACTATATAGTGAGGAGTGATTTCGGACACAGCCTAGGAGTTATTTTAGTCTCGTGAATCAGCTCTGAAACACAGCTGATACACACACACACACACACACACACACACACACACATACGCTCTATACCAGATAGTCAACGAGATTCAGGTGTGCCACACCTGAACACCACTCCTCTGTGCTCTATGTGGAGTCCATTGGAAAGAAATATGTTCGATGGCTTTATCTGTTTATTTGATGTACGTTTGACCCCCTCCCTGCGATAGACTAATGCTCTGTTTACATCTGCTCTAAGAAGAGATAGACTCCAGTCACCCACCCCATAACACCAAACCAGGAAAAAGCAGTTGACACAAATGGAAACACTACTTTAATTAATTACTTTATTCTGATTCATTTGTAGGTCTTACACTTTGGTAAAGTCGGATAAGTGAACAAAGTGGATATCTAAATTGGATGCCAGACTACGAAATTACATTTTCCCAGAAACTGCCTGAAGATAGTATTCCTCTGGTTCCTCATAAAAACATCTGCATGACAATAGGACGATATCCCATTGCAGAATACTATTACCATAGTGGTAATAGTACAGTATATACCACATATCGTTCATCTGATTGATGTAAGCACTCAAGTAATCATAAATGAAAGAAGTGAAATGGTGCTTTAAGACACACACACACACACACACACACACACACAATATGCCTTTGATAGTGGGCGCATCACTATTCATTTCATTCAAACTCCAATTACTGAATTTTTACAGCTGATTAATATCAATAAGACGTTGACTTTTCACACGTTCCAAGAATCCAAATGACTGCTTTCCATTTTGAAGAGCAAATCTATATTCCTTCTTCTATCCCTCTTACCATAACCCTGGTTTACATTTCATTTACTCCTTCAACGTCTGGCTTCCTTCTTTTACTTTTCCCTATAGTTCTCTTCAAACAACAGTGCTGAAGTTCCTTTGAATTATTACCGACTATTCTTGGATAGCATATCACTATGCTGCAAGCAAAGTATTTTAACTCTCTACACATATATAATAATGCATTCCACTTCCACTTACTAACTGACTCACTCATGTGTGACAACAGAGTATGTGATGATCAGAGAAATGGGTTCATCCATCCTGTGGATAATTTATGACCCAGCGTGTGTCCACACCAGGGCCCTATTTCAAGAAGCTGGATTTCCAGGTTAACCGGATATGTTAACTCAGAATTCAGGGAATGGCAGATTGAACAACAATCGAAACTCAACGTGAACTTGTCTAGATTGACGTAATAGGCGATTTCTAATAGCCCACTCTTAGTTACACACTTAAGTGTGTTAACCCCACCCACGCCTGCAGTATTTAAGCTGTGATTTATTTTCGTAACACTTCTGAACGATGACATAATGGCTTGTCCCTTTGTCGGACTTAGGGGCGCAGGTCGTTCCTTGTGGGCTATAGGCTACCGCGTGCTGAGCCGCAGCCGCAGGGTCTAGCGCTACCAATACCAGGTTCAATTTGGGCGGGATTAAAAAGGGATTTTCCGACGTCAGCAAACTCTCGAACCAATCGGTTCATAGATTTGATGAACCAACCAATCAGATGCAACAAAACTTTTCTGCGTATAAATTATCTTATATATTCATACCACTCCATCTTATTACATTACATTACATTACATTACAGTCATTTAGCAGACGCTTTTATCCAAAGCGACTTCCAATAATTATATGCATGCAGCACGAACATTTGGCGAATAGTATCAGCGAAACCAAACCACAGGTTTCCGAAGATTAAAAATAAAACGGTCTGGCATTTATACTGTGAAGACGAGGATTACAATGACCGTGGCAGCTACAGAAGACGGGACAGACCCGCCGGCTGATATGGAAGCGTGTGCAAACCAAACACAACAGTTTTTTTGCTGTAATGAAAATGACCTGGCGCAATCTCCGTTATCAATTGTTACCGACCATGGATGTATTATGAGAACGTAGAATGTAGCTCAGCGAGAGTGTTTTAAAACACTTGATGTTTTAATATATATCGGTCCAACACGCCATGTTGGACCGATATATAATACAAATGTCCTTAATATGGACATTTGTACACCGACGGTGTGTTTGTTATACTTTGGGTTCGTAGTAAGATTATTTGAAGGAGGCGTGGCTAGGTAGAGGTCAGTAAAGCATGCCACGGACCAAGCGAAACTTGTGTGTGCATAAGGTTTTGTTTCTCTGGTGTTATCAGCTTCTTCTGTGTTCACTCAAGTAACCTTTGGTTTCACAAAACATGTCTATATATGGATATACAATAGCAACTTGATATCCTGTAATAGCCTAGCCCAGTTCGTAGACTCTATGCCCCAGTTGCTAAAAAGTGTTAGGCCTTAGGCTTCCTCCCAGAGTTGGTCATCGGGCATGGACATCATCTATACATCCAATACTTCATCCTTGATGTCCTCTACGCCAAGAGTCAAGATGGCACCAACCATGAATATATCACTGCAGGGACCAGCTCACTCCCGGTCCAGAGACAAGCATTTGGTCTTTAGGACCGCTCACCTCAACTGCACAAGAAATGTGATGACACATGTCAGCATTCGTAAACACTGGTCAAGATGCACCGATGCACTCTTCTCGCTGTGGATGGAACATTTCTCACTCTCTATGTCCTTTACATAAGGTCTCAGTACTTTAGAAAAGTCACTAACCTTTATTAATGTACTTGCTGTAACAACTCCCTTGTTTCTCAGATCTCCATTATTTATTCATATGTGTGTGTGTATGGGTCCATGTATAGTTTCTTGTTTTAATGACTCCTTAGTTATTTTGTCTACCATCTCATTACCTTTAACTCCAACAAGAGCTGGTACACCCTGCTCCCGACCTGCTTCAATTTGTAAATCTTAATCGATACTTCCAAGTTCAGGTCTAGTAATTGTTTTCCCTAATATAGCCATCAGCTGAGTCCGAGCAGATAACAACTCGTCGAGTTCCACCCATAGTGCCCATACAACAGTGGTTACCTCCACAGTAAAGACAGACACTCTGCTAGACGCCCCTAGCGTCACTCTAATAGGGCCTCTCTCATCTCCACTAACAGAGCATGGATCAGGGCGGTTCGAAATGCTCCACAACACACTTTTGCCTGCACCACATCCAACTTTTGTGATTGCTGCATTCCCATATGCTAGACACCCATAATCTAAGGCCGATCTAACCACTGCACAGTAAACCATAAGTTATGTATCTCTTGTAGAACCCCAGCTTGTGCCAGTAAGAGTAAGTCAGATTTTGCTGCTACTTTTTCAACATGAGTTTTCCAACCCCTGAAAACTTCACTTCCTTAACCTTTTCTACTTGTACCCCATATAGTTAATCCTTTATTCTTTGTCCCATAAATCAAAAGTTTGACACATTTTGACTTATCTCCCGAAAACTTAAAACCCCATTTTCCAGGTGAGTCTATCTTTGTAGCTGGCAGAAGGTTTGTGGATGCCTGGTTCCAGCCCCTGAACCCCTTGAACATGTCTGTTATTCAGGATCTGGTGTCTTTGCTATAGTGGTACTCGGCTTGGCCTAAATTGTCACTCAGTCAATCACATATAGAGAGCATAGAGAACAACAGAAAACAACGTTTGGATTGGAAAAGTTTGGATTCTACCTTTAAAGTCTAGGGATTACTATTGGAGCGGTTTTAAAAAAACCTCCAGAAATATCTGCTCTAAAATCAACAACAGAGAGCAATGTCACTCGCGGAATCGTTCTCTGCTTAGTAATTGGTTTAGGTGGACACAATCTGAAAACGGCTCAACTTCTGTAACACTTTCGATCTGCTTATAGCACTTTATAATTATAGGCACTTTATAATTAGACATATCACCTAAGTTCCGGAATAAAATATGTAATACATGTGTACATATTTATAGCCTAACGTTACTCATGATATTAATACATTGAATAAAAGATGTACTGTATACATGTATGCATATGTATGGTAAAGACTCAGACTCAAAGGCTGTCTTCCAAAAAGCTCCGCTAGCTGTCCGCTAGCATAGAAAGTGTTACCAAATGAATTATGAATTAATTATGAAGTGAAACGAAATAGAAATGTAGGATGATTATCAGGCTATGATTCTGGCTCATGACTGGCAGGTGGTCCCCATTGCCAATTAAGGAGCAGCATTGAATAATATTGATTAGCATGACTTGACCTAGTTTGAATGGTTGCTGTCCACGGTGCTGAACTCCTCCTCCTCTTGTGGATGGTCTTGGCTGCCTAGGTCCTCAATACACACACACATCTTTTAAAACACACACACACGATACAGAACCAGAGAAACCAACACAAAGTCACGTAAAGGGGAAACATGAAATAAAATGAACTTAGAGGACAAGAATATGAAATATGATGTTGATCTTTTTGTCTGTTGTCTCCAAACCCATGGGGTATAAAGAGAGATGCTTCTCAGTAAGGCTCTGAGGACACTGTCATTGGAGCGACGAGACACCCCAACTGTCGTAAACCCCCCTGGAGAACAGAAGGACAGGAAAGATAAATGAATATTTTCCTTTCATAGTGGAGCTAGCTGTCAATCTGTGTGTGTGTGTGTGTGTGTGTGTGTGTGTGTGTGTGTGTGTAACATAACATCATCACCAAAGCCAGAATGTGGGAGTCAAGGAATATGCTGTTGTATTGTACATGTGCAGTGTGTATTCACATAACTATGTCAACGATACGTCCTACAGTATACAGTGAACCTGTCCTCCAGAACGCGTGGGAAGGAAGGACAAACACACATGGACACGGTGGGGTCGACATGCCCACATGGCAGCAGTAACAATTATATATACTGCAAACGACAGCAACATGTCATTACCTGTCTTGTGGGCTGAAACAACCCATTAATTCTGCCCCACTTTTTCTTTGTTGTGGTTAAAGCAATGGTTTACAGATGAAATAATATATGATATAGGAAATAATGTCATGAATAAGACTTTATGATTTGCTATGATACACATTGTTTTCCATGGAGTCCCTCAATGTGTTGACACGGCAGAGGAACCCAGATAGACGCTATCTGTTCTATGTACTCTATTTATTGTATTCCTATATTTTTGTAAACTGAAAGAAAAGACTCCTAACTTATTTCATTCAACAATATACATATTGTGGTATAGTTAGAGATATTAAATCATGTGGTCGATGGGCAGTTGAGATTGCTGTATTGGTTTAACAATGACTACACTCTGGGAATCGTAATTTGTAACTTTAATAGCAAAGTTTAACAGTGTATATATATTGAATGTTGTAAAGAGCAATGTCTTTGTTAGATGGAACACTGTCAATGTGGATCTCCCTGAACTGAGCCAGGAGACGGCTCACAGACACTTGACTGTTCACTGTGAAAACACCATGAGCTATATTTCCTTCTTTGGGACCTTTCAGAAAAATTCAAGCCAGACTGCACATGCTTCAGATAAGAGCTCAAGTTATTTAATAAAAGCCATATTCATATTCATAATGTTTTCGCTCTGCTCTGCGAACATGAAATGTCTCAACTGGTAGGTGGTCATACATAATATGAAGCTGAACTAAAGCCACTGAGATCCTAACCGAACGAAGAAAAAATGTATTGGCTTTGTATTAGGAGAATCAAATCACATTTCTTCCTGTTGACTTGAATGGTGGCGGGTCATTCTGCATCCTGCTACCGTGAACCACCTACAGGCCGTTAGAGGAACTACATGCTAGTCTCTACTGTGAACCACCTACAGGCCGTTAGAGGAACTACATGCTAGTCTCTACTGTGAACCACCTAAAGGCTGTTAGAGGAACTACATGCTA
>OOFB01037594.1:23194-33760 GCA_900323305.1 Trachyrincus murrayi
TACCGTGAACCACCTACAGGCCGTTAGAGGAACTACATGCTAGTCTCTACTGTGAACCACCTACAGGCCGTTAGAGGAACTACATGCTAGTCTCTACTGTGAACCACCTAAAGGCTGTTAGAGGAACTACATGCTAGTCTCTATCATGAACCACCTACAGGCCGTTAGAGGAACTACATGCTAAGTCTTTTCCACATGAGCCTCACAAACAGATGGTCATGGCTGCCGCTTGGTTAAGAATAGAGTTTCAAGTTTATTTGTCATATGCAGGCCAATAGACCCTTTTCAAATGGGTGTCATCATAGGACAAACACAGGTGTTGCTCATAACACTAATTATGGCTCTGCTCTTTTTATGTACCAGGACACGGGTAGTAGACTGAACTAGTGAAGATAACACATTGACCATTGCTGGTGCTTTGACACACATCAATGAAACACCTGCCTTAATGTTGCCTTAATACCTGTGTTTACCCTGCTATGACAGCTCTGTGATAAGGGTCCGTGATCAATGTGAGTTATCTTCACTGGTGTAGTCTACTACCCGTGTGCCCTGGTACATAAAAGGAGCAGACCCATAATCAGTGTTATGAGCAACACCTGTGTTTGTCCAAGGATGACACCTCTGTGAAAAGGGTCAATACCGGTGGTGTCGTCAGCAAACATCGCAATGGTGTTAGAGCTATGCGTTGCCACGCAGTCGTGCGTGAACAGGTAGTTAAGGAGAGGGCTGAGAACACTAGCCCTGGGGTGAGCCAGTGCATGTGGACTGAATGGACAAAATGTTGATTTGCAAATGCTGTACTAGCGACTAATGACCAGTATGAATACAGATGAGATGGCAAGTATTTATTAATATATTTATAGCGTTCATTTATAAAACATGAGCATAAACCTACATGACTAATACTACATATTACTTATTTCACTATAGTATGAAGTATTTCAACCTTATTTGGTAATAATTGACCATTTGCATTAAAACAGTAAAAATGATGTGTGTGACTTGTGTACATGTCAAAAAAAAAAAAAAAGGATGTATGTATAACATGAGCTAATAGTAGTTATATTCCTTGATTATTAACCAGACATAAAGGTCGTTGAACAAAGATGATTGAAATAGTTATGTGATTAGTAACAGATTTTTCTTATTTAGTTTACTATTAACTACACTTTGATAATGCCTTCATTTATTATGCATTGATTTATGTGGAACAATATGTGCAACATTTTGTAAATTTAAAGACTTGAACATTTCGAGACACTGGGGCCACAGGGCTCCCAAGACATTTTATGTTCTTGTCTGACTTTTAAACTTTTACAAGCGCTGCACCAAAGGAGAATCCACCAATGTCTTTGCTCAGCAACATTCTCAAAGATACTAAAGCTCTCCCACTTGTCTTCTCTTACAGACTTTAGACACTACAGGACTGCATGACCTACAACTAAGAACCGGAAATAGCTTGCAAAGACCAAACAGTGAGAGTGTCCATTGTGTGAAACATGAGGGACACGAGAGGGGATGATCCAGAACAACAACAACACACATTTGTGTGTGCTTGTTCACTGGTGACACTATTTGCCGTTTCCCATAACTACTACATTAATAAGTCGCATTACAAATATTTTCCAGGGTTTTCAGGACTCCTGAAGATGTCCCTGAGCACACCTTTTTGGAAACCGTTGTGTCTGTCTTTATTTCAGGTCTGCGTGACCTAAGACAACCTTTAGAAAATATTTTAGAGCACTAGAGTGAACACTAAAAATTTAACTTCACGGATCCCAAAAAAGAAAATATCATCATTGTTTACGATTTTTTAAATAGGCCTATAAACCAAGATAAAGAACCAATAAAACAGAACAATAAAGATGACAATTCAAAACACTGAAATCCACATTTTACACCACATGTTTCTTTCCACCACACTTTATAGCACTACATGTCTTATTTGACTCTCACCGGGGATACAATTATTAACACAAAAGTAGAAGCAGGCAGACGTAGTAACACATGGAAATACATTCCCATCTTTATTCAAAGCACTTGTCGCTGGTCAAGAACACTTCAGCCAATGAACCATGAACAGCCCCATTGAACTTAATTACAATTGCTTGAATGGTCATAGGCAGTAATTTGTGACTGTTTTGAACGTCCTTGCTTCCGCCCAGAATTACCCAGGTAATCAAGGAACATGGCAGCCACTCCAGTGATCACCCGTAATCACATACATTGTTGTTTTCCCAAAGGCTTATAAGAACTGAGGTTATATGACAAGTTTTTTTTTTAATTAATTGTTGATCTGTTTAAGGTCGAGTTGTCGTCTTGGAACAGAAAAACACAATTGTCCCGCAGAATGATGAATGTTAAAGATTTGCAACATGACCGCAAGCTGCCCAGTTGAATGGTTTAATTTTCCCAGTGTGAAATTGTCCCTTTTCATCCACACTTTAGTCCACCACCATAGTCTAAATCAGTATGGAACAAGCAATTCAAGGCCAGCAGTAATTATGGATACTGGCAGACCCATAATTAACTTAATGTGCTGCACCTGTTTTCGTCCCCACAATTACACCTCTGTGATAAAAGCCTAAAGTGTAAAATATGGAGAAAGAAGTTAACTCTGTGTAGGGCCTACTAGCCCTACACCTTGGCCATGGACCAAGAGTAACCAGACATCCTCCATTGAACGCGTAACGTCAGCGACACGCCAGGGATGAACAGCCATCTTGTGTTTGCCTCTGTATTATCAGCGTTTTCAAAAGGGTTTTGGACATTTTTATGTACAAAGGGATGTGTGGATCATAGATCTCTGTGATGGCTCAGTTGACTCTGATGGGAACACACTGAAAATGTAAAGCTCACAAAATCTAACACATTATCCAAGAGAATATCCTCAGAATATGAATAATAGGTATAGACCTAAAGGTCTTAAACCGCCTTCAGTATTATTTTCGGTACTCGTGCATGAATATTTAACTTAAGGCAAATTCCCAGGTTTTTATTACTACTACTACTTCTGCTACTGCTACTACGACTAATAATAATAATACTCATAGGCCTATATACAGCTATTATATAGTTGTGTGCATAGCAATCTACCAGATTGCTACAACAAAACTATTTGCATTGCAATGCATATCATGATAACTGCTCCGAAGCAAGAGGAGGATGATTGATTGCTTAAGCATGTGTCTGCAGTTCTCTGTCAGCATTCGATGACCGATTGAGTCTGAAAACACTACAGGACCTGATGTCAAGAGATACCACGGTGACCTCTGTACCTTGCAGTGCATGCATAGTTGCTTAGAGATTAACTTTATTGAAATGGAAACGTGTCTCGTTGACATTTCCCAAAGTGAACGGCATGCTGCATCCAAATGCTACATGCATGTGCATGTACCGAGCTCACTGCCCTTCACATACGCAGCACATTGATTGTGCTGTGTAAATGTGAGGGAGTTGACCAACTACCAATTAAGGTGATTGAGAGGCAAGGTGAGCAGGGTTGAGGGTTGATTACAGCAGCGGAGCTCGAGAGAGAGCATGACCATGACAAATCAATGCCACGTGATTGTAATGCTGTAGCACATTCCTTTAGGCGACTACACTGGGATATTAACAGGTGTAATGGAGAACTTTTTATAAAACGACAACTGGGGAAAAATGCAACGTTAGCCAACGATCAGTTGTAAAGGATTGATGTTGAGTTAGAATAATCATGATTACCATCATAATAATTGCAATGGAGATTGTAATTGTAATCCCAACAGCCATAGTTCACCTAAACAGGCCCATCGCCATGACAATGTTACACCCACTGCCACCCTTCTGACAGCGTACACCACAGTCTGTGGCACGCTTTGAATACGCCTATTGGGACTAATGACAATGACATGCAAAAGGACGCATCGTCCTATCTTATCTTGTTAATGCACAGTGTGTGTGTGTGTGTATAGGCTAGAGAAAAGATTGATTGCTTTGTTGTCGACACTTTCTCAGTGTCTTCACCAGCCTGATATGCCAAATAAGATTGTAGAATATGCACTGAAACTGTCAACAAGGTAAGGCATCACTATTTTATTCCATCCACATGAATATATATGTCGATCGGATGAATGCTTGTTGAGAAAATCGAAGGACATGCATACATTTCTGTAATGTTCTACGTATTGTGGGCTTGCCATGTCATAAGAATTTCACTGCCTAGAAATGACCTTGCGTTGTACTGTGCAAGTGATCAATAAAACACTTTGACACTTTGACATACATACAGAGACTCCTCTAATTATAGTTAGATGTTATAAAGCAGGCACTATGCTACTGTTTTGTTCATGTTTCCATGTGCTGCTGGAAGCCAAGCTATCCATGTTGTTTACTGTTCTAATAATAAATGGAAAAATATAAAAACAAATGAAAAAATTGTAGGCTTTTATTTTTCGATGTATCGAAACCATACTGAACCATATCGTACTGAACTGTGAGTTTTGAGAACCGTTTCACTCCTAATATATATATATTTTATATATATATAAAATATATATATATATATTTTAATATTTTTTATATATATATATTAATACATTCCTGTGAGATTAGACACTGGTGATAATGACTGGGTTGGATATTAATATAAATTGTGCAGATATTGCTTCTGAGGGTGGGTAACATTGCCGATCTCTTATATGTAGAAATATCAATATTATTATCATAACCAAATAATGTTGTCACCTTGAGGATCTGCATTTTAGCTTTTCGTGATATTTCATAAAAACAATCCAAAATTAATATACAATTCAGATGAATAATTTATAGCAATGAAGCACACAACATGTCAAGGACATGTTGTGTGTTCACTCCCATATATATTTTTCCTTTAAAACACATTCTGAATCATTCAATAATAGTAATTATATACATCTTCAGTTGTCTGCACTGATTTTGTGCACGGCATTTAGTTTCATAGCTTCCCAATTGGACTGGAATTTCAATTGATCCAACGAATGCCAAAGAAAAGCAGTCTTATCTCCAGTCTTCAGGGACGGGTATATAATGTAGTCAACAACACAGCCTATTGTGAGACAGAGTTGTGCTATAGTGTAGACCCATTGAGATTGATGCAACAGATTAGCTTCAGGGCTTTAGACAATTACCTTTTTATATATAATGTTACACTCAAAGGAGCTTCTTTTAAAAAAATAGAGAACTAAATACTTTTAATCAGTTACACTTTAATCAAAGCTGCAAAATTCCACATATGCCTGTGTTGACTTAAATATATTTATAGGCTTAAAGCTGCATGAGATAAAAACTGCACTGCGTTTCAAGAACCGCATTTCCCACAATTCCCCACTCAGTTGCTGTAATGACGTATACAAACACAAACATGCGTGGAGCAGACTGGAGTATGTACTGTACTTGTATGGACTGGAAGGATGGCTTCAAATCAGGTAACTAACCCGGTCTTCTTTCTTTTATGTGCATGTAGGTAAATTACATTGAGCAACATTTTCAGTTTATTAGTAAAGTATACGGACATTGCAAACACTATTGTAAAGATGCGATATAACATGACATTGCCTGCTGTTCCATCACAGTAGGCTAACTGGACATGAGCTAGGCCATTTTATCCTACCTACACAACAAGACATGCAAGCATCAGAAAAACATAGTAAATTATACAAGTATAAGAAGTATAGCCAAATAGCTATGATTGGCATGATAGACCGGGTTGTCCAAAGACCTCCTTTTCTGGTGGGAATAACATCAAAAAGGCAAGTGCTCGGTAGCTAGCAATTTACTGACGCCACCCTAGTGAATCACCACAAATCACCATAGCAACAACAATAAAGGGTCACATCGCAACAATACCACCACTACCACTGCGATATTGGCCGAAAAAGTTGGGGAAAACTGAGCTTTCAGCGGTAGATTCTGTTGACAGCGTGGGTGTGTGAGGAGTCAACTGCTTTGCATCAGCGTCTCATTGTCAACCATGGAATATTAGCTACACGGCTACCACACGAGCGCAGTCTTACCAGCAGTGGCAGCTGGGTAATTGGAAACCCTGAAGAGGTGGGTCTTGTGAGCGAAGCTGTTGTGCACATTCCGATTAATCTCTTTGGTTCTTTGCAAGTTCTGTCACAACTTGAGTCTTTGAAACCCCCCCCCCCCCACATACTGTGCATTAACCCCAAAGGGCACACATTTGGCACCGTCATCCTGAAGCATAACTGCCTCACTCTACCATAGTTGCCGCTGCAAGTTGCACCTCATCGGAGCGAAAGCTCTTCCTGAATTTGAGAGTAGGGCAGATTCAATGTCAACATCCATTAGAGATATGCTAATTGAAATGGAGAGTTAATAGACTCTTGGCCAAATGGAAAATACACTCAGTTACGTCCGTGTTATGAGACCGGTTGCACACAAGACACACACTTAAGGGGCATATGTGTACATGTGCGCGCACACACACACACACACACACACACACACACACACACAGTTGCCATACAAATTCCCCACACAGAGATGCAAATTCAAGAAAAAATATGCATGCAAAGGATCACTTAAAAGAAATCCTATGATGTGGAGTCTTATAGAAGAGCATGTGGAGTTTTTCATGATCTAAGGATTGTCATGCAGACAAAAACTGGGGCACAAAACTCTCTCAATTAGTAAACTCTACCACATGTCCCTCAGTATGAATCATATCTAACTCTAACTATATTCAGTATAAATTCATCTGAATCAAACTCTATTCAGTGTAATTCAGCATGCATACATCTGCAAAACAGTCTTTATTGGTTATGCCCAGGGGTTTTGTTATTCGTGTATTAACTGTGCGGTAGTAGGCTGACCATTGACCAAACGCAGCCGATGATGCTGTCTATCCTACAGTAGCCTTGTTAAACACACTGTTGAGCACTCACTATCCGTATACACCCTCCCTCCAGAGTACGCATCTGTGGATGTATTGACAGCAAGGCTGAACGTCTGTTCATTACAGCTGCTGAGATAACTCACTGTCATACCCTCCAAAACACAGCCTGGTGCTGTGCTATTGACGATCCACAGAAACGCACACGGCGGCTTTTTATTAGGCTGGCATCTTGACTTTGAAAGCAGAAAACGTCTTACTATAAAACAAAAGTTAGAAACAGGTGCTGCCAAGATTGTAAATTGACTGGATTATTTCATCATCAAATCTGCCACCTATTGGTTTTTAACTCATTCATTCATTAATCATATTAACCACATTGTATTAATTACGTTAATTCATATGTTACACTTCTATACAAATGTATGGGTACTTCTTGGTACATTCTTTTTTTCCTCTCTGCATCAAGATACAAGCTACAGCAAACACCGTAAGCAGCGTGTGTCCATTGGAAGTGTGTGCTTTGCCGTCTGAAGATTACAACATTTACTCTGATTTTTCTCAAGGCTTAATGAACGTTGAGAAGGCCCCAGGGGTCTCTCCAAAGCCTTCATGGGAACACTTAAGAAGAAATGACATTTATTCCACGCCATGTTGTTGGTAAAAAAAAGAGAAAGCAAAAGACAACAGTGGGATTGGGTTTAAAACAGCGGTCCCTCCCCCCTGGAATGTGAAGGTAATAGTGATTATGATGGTGCATCATCTGGTGCTAAGTGTCTTCCTGTGGTAACCGACGAGTAGTAAGTGTGTTCCTGTTGTAGGTTTGAACAAGCTTAAAATGGAAATCCTGACCATTAAACTTTCATTATAAAAGTATTTTTTAAAGCATATTAGTATTCATCCTAATCTCAGATCCAGCAGTCCTACTATGTCATAGCAGGATCCACCCCAGGCTGGAAAAACGACAAAGGTGATGGCGAAGGCTGCGGTCCGCAGAACTGCCATCCAAACCCAGCTTCACCAAATTGAAGCGCTGGAAACGAAGGAAATCCGTCATGATAGCACCAATGTAAAATATAACTGTGTGTTCTGCCTGTATATATTATATACACAATATATGAAATAGTCCTCTACCAAATATATGAAATGTCTCTCAAAGAAATATGTCTCTCAAATTGTCCAACATACAGGCCTAACACTAAATACAATAACGCATCGCCATGCACGCAGAGTATGGAGTTCTCAACAACTTGATTTGTTATTATTCGCTCGTTCCTATAATTAGGCCTAATTAAAAAGGTTAATGAAGGTTTAAATAGAAGCACACCGCAGTGATTTTAATTTGACGATATTCGCTTGCAAAAGACAGTGAAGGACTGAATTTTTCATCGCAGATATAATTGTAACATTATATATATAATATATTCTGGCGCGGAATGTACGTGTCTTTAATTAACACTGTCACGTGGAAATAGTCGCACTGTAGTGGCACTCTCGCAGGTTTTAGCCCTCGCGCGGGTGGGTGCACACGAGCAGGACTTCTGGGAGTAGACGGCACAGAGCCTGTGCCGGGAAGACTGCAAGGGGCGCAGTTAGGCCTTGTTTCCTGTTTTGTCACGGAGATATTCTACCGAAGAAAACTTATGCGAGCGAGTGGATGAAGCTTTCAGAAGTGTATTTCTACAGTGGTCAGTCTACACGGTGTTGATTTGAAATCTTTACAGACACTGTTTTACAGTTTATGTTCGCCAATTATGCGCTTTCAGATGCCCGCCTCCAGCAACATGATTGGTCGAAACAAATATGAAGCGAAAGACAGTGAAAGTTCAGCCAGATTTGAGCTCGTCTGCCATCAGACTTTAGATATGAATCTACGGACTTTAGATATTAATCTATAGTCTGATTTGTGAGACTAGTATTCATCCATGGGTATATCCACTGGTAGAGAAAAAAAATGATCATTCATCTTGACTAACCTAAAAATTTATAAATAATAAAACCCACAGATGGTCAGGGATTATGGAGGACGGTTATTTTATGATTCATAGATAACCAATGACGAACTTTACCGGAGACAATACAACGTTCAAATTACAACAGGCTGTTGCAAATGGCTGCAAAATATGTGCAAGGTTCGGATGGTGTTGGGGATTTTTGATGACACCTACGATTTCTTCAATGAATGTAATTTCCTTTCTCATTCACCTCTCTATCTGAGGACCATAAAATAAAACAATATGAACTTGTTAGAAGTTTCATTTCATTTCCTTTGCCAAGAAGCAGTGCGGTTGCATCGGATGAACAGAAAGAAAATAACAATTCTATTTTATTCTCTCAGGGAATGGCATTCATTGTGTTTGATAAGCTCCTTTGGCAATAACTACACGTTATTCTGCTAGGGAAAAATAATATAGTATAGCTCTATGTTAAGTTTCACAAAATTAGTTTTCATAATATTGCAAAAGGCTCATTCCCCAATTTCATATATTTTTTGGTAACATCCAATCTGATAAGGATTTGACTGATTCAAGTGTTGAAAGATCTGTCCACCAAAAAGGTTTAAATAAAACCTCAGGAAAGCACATATTAAGCAATATGGTAGCAGGAGTAGCCCTTCATATTCAGTTGAACGATATGATACACTCCATGTCAACACATGAATGCACACATGCTACAGGGTCATACACTGCTATTCCTTGATGTTTCCTTCTAGATTAGATTTAAAGGTCATTCTCTTCTAACAGATAGAGTATGACTTCTCAGACACTACACTGTGTCAAAGTACCCTATAGAGTAATCGCGTGTCAGTACTTTCTAAAGTACATACATTACATGATGGCACATCATTCATCTTTGCATAGCATAAAACTCATCCTAGTAACATTATTCATATGTCAAAATATAACAATTTCCCTCAAAATAAAAAGGCATTGAGATTTAAAGCGGGGAGATAGTTTTGACACAGCTCCAAAACACACAATTCACAGTCTGTCTGGCCTCAACCAACACCAGAAGGCTCATTCATATTCCAACCAAATTTCGGCACAGACTCTAAATTTAGGCAACTCGGAACTCTAAACAGAAGTTTAATTTAGTCTTTGTACAAATCCAATATACCCAAGGTCAGCTGCTTTTTGCATACACTTGCTCACACTTTAAAACATGGTAAGCATACACCATGTTACTACACTGTCGGATGTGAAACGATGACAAATGGTTAGAGAAATACAGAATAGGTGAGATGCAACGTGACGCGTCCGGGTGTAATTATCTGACTACAAGTACTTCTGCTCAAAATGAGTGTTTGCACACGCATCCTCATAAATCTCACAAAGTCTTGTGAAATTGGCTCCAGATGCTTGCGCACACGCACGTACACACACACGCACGCACACACACATGCACGCACACACACACACACACACACACACACACATAAACACAAATGTGTGCATTCTCACACATAACTACAGACGCACGCACGCACACACACACACACACACACACACACAGACAGAAATGTGTGCATTCTCACACATAACTACACACGCACACACACACACACACACACACACACACACACACACACACACACACACACACACACACACACACACACACACATGCATACACTCACACACTTCATTATGAGCACACGTCCTGACAGAATATCTGACACTGAACCATCT
>OOFB01037594.1:56029-72949 GCA_900323305.1 Trachyrincus murrayi
AATATTTTTGCATTTTTGCATTATTTGCTAATGCAAATATTTTTGGTATGGACAGACAGACAATAGGGCAATTGCCCATTTGTTTTAAGCTCTTATTTTGACAACTTTAAAAAGTCATGGTGGTAAACTCCGTCCATTGGTTTCGTAAGGGTCTACGACTGCACGACAATCCCGCTTTACAGGAGGCGTTAAATGGAGCGGACACGGTGCGTTGTATTTACATATTGGACCCTTGGTTCGTGTCTGTATGAATACAAACACCTCTTATACAAACACTAATCCAACTCCAGTTTAATTATAGTTATAGTTGGTTATAAGCTATTGCTGCTGTAAAAAAGTCATGTTTTACACATGACAACTGTGATGATATCATGCATTAAATATAACCACTAAATATAAGCTATAACAGCCTATGTGTTTGTCCAAAATATCAGAAATCCCAAAATCAGTCACACTTACCTTAGTGGGAGTTTCAATTTCAAAAAGTGAAAATAACGGGGAATATTAATAACGCTTATGGATTTCAATATGGACATATTTTGTTACATGCGCATGAAACCATCATGGAATTAGCAATTGCAATTCCCTCGCGCCCAATGAAGAGCACTACACCACGATATGACGTCCACAAAAAGTTCAGCAAAGTGATCCGTTCAAATGCGTCTCTCTCTCTTATCAACTTTCAGTAGACACCTTCTTTAACTGATAGGTAATGCATGACAATCAAGGAAAAATCCTAGTGTGTGTGTGTGTGTGTGTGTGTGTGTGTGTGTGTGCGCGCGCGCAATGGGGCGCGTTGCCTCGCTGCGTAGCGGCGTGCAGTGTACACAGCCATTTATTATAGGCCTAGTTCTTATAATATATCCACGGGATAGCCGTATTGGTTAACGTTGGCGCAGAAAAAAGCTAAGAAACAAAAAACACGCGACGCTACAGTTACATCACGTTGCTGATATAATGCATCCTGCAGTTAACGCGGGATGTGCGTTGTGGTTGCATGTCATTATAGAACCGTCTACCTTATATAAAAGAGTGTTCTGGCTTATATAAAATCAACAGCGGCTCAACGCGGCTGCACGAGGCAAGCCATTAAGTAGGCGACTCAGGGGCAGAACGGTAGGCCTAATATCTCCACCACGCCATGGGGTTTGAGATGAACGCAGGGCATGGGGGATGCAACCTCGGCCGTCTGTGACTTGACAAATGGCAATGATAAATGGGAATGGAACCAATGGAAATGGAATATCTGGTATTCAAACACACAGGTTAACAACCTGCAATACAGTAGACTGCGAGATGCCATAAAACGTGTGCAAAACAAACAAAAATCAGGTTTACATCAAAGCAATATGAATGCCACACCATACGGTAGTCGCCAATCATTTCTGTAATCCTAAAGACAGTTTGTCAACAGGTGACAACGTGTTGTCTACACGTGTCCAACAACCAACGGGAGCCACGAATTCCGCCCCTACTCCGACATGTGCCGATTCACAGCCAATGAAAACAAAGACATACGGGAGTGGATAATGCGTTATATGGTTGACTCGGCGGCGGCACACGCTCGGGTGAATTACTTGCGCGGTCTGCCAGACGCAACGAGACGGCACTTGCGCACTTGGACTTGCATTTGTTTTAAGCTCTTATTTTAGACAACTTAAAAAAAAAGTCATGGTGGTAAACTCCGTCCATTGGTTTCGTAAGGGTCTACGACTGCACGACAATCCCGCTTTACAGGAGGCGTTAAATGGAGCGGACACGGTGCGTTGTGTTTACATATTGGACCCTTGGTACGCTGGCTCCGCTAACGTTGGACTCAACCGATGGAGGTCAGTGATGAATCCAGATAGTTTCCTGGGGAAATAGTGTACACTCAAATCTGAGACAAGTGTCTGTATGAATACAAACACCTCTTATACTTAATCCAACCCCAGTTGAATTAGACGTATAGTTGGTTATAAGCTATTATTGCTATATAAAAAGTCATGTTTTACACATGGCAACTGTGATGATATCATGCATTAAATATAACCACTAAATATAAGCTATAACATGTGTTTGTCCAAAATATCAGAAATCCCACTTTCAATTTCAATAAGTCACAATTCCTTTTTTTAAATTTTTTGTTTCTTTTTCTATAACAACAATAGGTAGGCCTATTGCTTAATTGTCAGGTTGAACAAAAACAAATGCAGCCATGCACCATATTATCTTTGAGATGGACTTTAGATGCATGCGATATGAACATATGATAATAGAAAAACAATGTGAAAGCAGTTATATAATACAGGCAATATTTAGGCCTACGAGCCACTGTAGAATGGTCTGGCAACATTATTTTGCACACTGTTTTTGTTCGTCAGGTTTTTATTGGAGTCTTTGGAAGACCTTGACAGAAGTCTCCGTAAACTAAATTCAAGGCTGTTCCTGGTGCGGGGGCAACCCGCAGATGTCTTCCCATGCCTGTTCAAGGTTAGTACCGGATTGTGTTGGCAGTAGGCCTATGTGCTTGGTTGCATGTGGTCTTTTTCAAACTAGTATTTGGAAAAACAGGGCTTAACAAATAGATATTTGAAAATGACTAGAATTCTACTTTAATAATGTGTACTTGAAATAAAAAACATTGTTGTTAAATAGTTATATGGTGTAAATGTCTGTCTACATAGAGGACAGTGTGACTAACGTATTTCACCAAGTATTTGCTATTTTAAGTATTAATGTGGATGTATTGTTTCTATGTTCATGCACATAAATGTTATTGTTCACATTTTGATAAGAGCACTTGGACATGGGCAGCATGTTCTGAGGTACGTTGATTGTGGTACAAACATCGTCCATTGACTTATGTCATATTCAGATAGCATCAAGTCTTGCAAGTTAGTAGGCTAATGACGACTGTTTTCATTAGTCAGGCATGAAAAATGCAGACGGTTGTAATTGACCTGTTTGGAGGGCCTTTATTTACGCAAGAGCTGTAATTGAGAGACTGTCTGGTGAAATGTGTGTGCGTACACAAGAGCTGTAATTGAGAGACTGCCTGGTGAAATGTGTGTGCGTACACAAGAGCTGTAATTGAGAGACTGCCTGGTGAAATGTGTGTGCGTACACATCCATATAGAGTATCCAGCTTTTCGAGTGGCTCATTGACCAGCTTAGGCTCCCGACCAACCTGTCGAGTTATTGTCCTCTCTATTGTTGTTCCCTCAGCTGATGTGGGCAGTGTTTTCCTGTAATACAGGGGTTTTCCACTTCTTAACCAGTGTGAAATTAAGCATTTGAGGGTGTATGTAGTGCATATTTACTTTCCCTTTCCTATCCCACAATACACTGGTCGGAAATGGCAAAACTGAGTTTTTTTGTATTTTATGAAAGGTAAGATCTTCATTAGATCTAATTTGTAAAATATTTAGATATTAAAGATAATCAATCCACGTCACCCATTTTAACTAGCTTGCATATTGTAGCTGGGTGTTGGTGTTTGTTGGGGCAATGTGCAAGCACCTTAACGGGAAAAGCATATACATTGTCAGCTACCACTGGAAAACAACATGTCCTACTGATTCTTATTTCGTTTTGGATCCATTGTTGTTCTCGGCCCCACCATTGTTGTTTAAAAAAAAAGAAAATGGAGAGCCCCATAGCACAACCTCCCTTGACGGATGCTTGACATGCATGTAAGAGTACATAGCGACACCTGCAGAAGAGGATGTATGCATGGTGTCAACAAGCAGTTCCCTTGTTAAGTAACCCCATATGCATTCTTTAGCCACCTTTAAATCAGTTCTGTTATAGTAATGTGGGCTGCCCGTCCCACGTTGACAGCTCTAGTGGATCACATTCCCAGTGAATGCCCCTGAGGGCAAAGATATGGTTTTCTGTTCTATTCGAGTAATCCGAGTCAATAATTGAGGTCGACACCCATTGGATTCACAAAAGTGAAACTTAGTCGAGCGGATTTTGAAATGCGTACCATCTCACACGATGAAAATACATACGTCTGAATTGTATTGCCAGATTGCTCCAATGACTTGGCGCTGTCCGTTCTTAAAAGGTAACCAATGTCTCGTGTCTCTTCCAGTGACCCATCTTATAATGCTAGTTTATAAAACACAGTTGATGCTGTTAATGTGTAGCATTTGGGGTTCATGTAAGAAACTATTTCGGGTCAGGGTTATCGCCCGGCCACATAGTGAAGTCTCCTTTATGTAATGTTGCTGAGGGCTTGTGGTTTTTCTTCCTCTAGAAGTGGAACATCACCCGGCTGACCTTTGAGCAAGACTCTGAACCTTACTGCCGGGAGCGCGATGCCGCCATCCTCAAGATGGCCCACGAGCACGGCGTCGAGACCTGTGTCCGAAACTCCAACAGCCTCTACGTGCTATCCAGGTAATGGTGTCAAATGCACTGCATACACTCACCACCATGCCAACCACTGTTCTGTTGTTGACCCTTTATTCAACAACAGAACGCGCGTCTTACTTCAAAAAGTGATGGCTCTTTTTGTTTGTTCTTCTCGTCAGTGAAGTCACCACTGAATCACTCCATTATCTCAGCATCCATCAAGCGAGCTGTCATTTATGATCGCCCAACCTTAAGCTCACACTCTGCCATCCTTAGACACACACAGTGAAATATTCAAATTATCTGCGTGCTCCACATTAACACGCAAGAGTATGCAAGGGCGTCCTCTTGTGGTGATGAAAGAGACGGACTCAGTCACACCACAACATGTGCCGTGACGATCTCAACTGCTAATTTGTTATTCTCCAAAGGCATATGCAGCCAGTGCAGTTCTTTGCATATTTATCCTCCTATGATTTAAGATTTTAATGTCAATGCAAATATAAAAATATATAGACACTAAAGAGTTATATAAGAAACTGATTTAGGAATGTATGTTTAGTCTCAATAGACACTTTATAACACGTTCATAACATGGTCGTATTTAAAACCTCTACATTGTTACTTTTGTGAATGAGTAAATGTTTCTTGTTAAAACAATTATTTTTGTTCTTTTCTGGAAAGACGGACATTCTTCTTGAGTAGTAGGCTGCTATTCAAGAGTACCATTGGTTTTATGGCCTGTTTTTTAAAGCGGTTAATAATAACATTTTAATTTACTCTTAAGGGAACGAGGTAATTAGTTCTACTGTGGCATCCCAAAAGAACCAACTAGAAGCGGCACTGTTTTGCTCCTGCTCAGGAGTAGTGTCTGTCTCGTAAACAGGGGACAGACGCTCGGCGTCACAGGCCCTTACTGTGAAGCCGGAAATCTTGCAAATATTTAAAATGTATACATATTCATATATATACAACGTATATGTATATGCAAATATACACATTTATAACGGTGGGCACCAAAACAGAAGTCAAGAAAAACACCCCACAAAAGGGGATTGTGAAGATGGCATACAGCCTCATTCCAATCAGAAATTCTTCCCTTTGAAGCTGCTGTCCCCAATGAACGAATGGTGACAGTGACAAACCATGTGCTTATTTGCAGCATCACTGAGATGAACCATAACAAGCCTCCCCTGACCTTCAAGCGCTTCAAAGCCATCGTCCAGCAGCTAGGTCTGCCCAAGAGGCCCCTGGCCCCAGTGAGCCCGCAGCAGATGGAAGCCTGCACCACTCCAGTCTCAGCCACACACGACCAGCAATACGGAGTCCTCTCTCTTGAGGAACTGGGTGAGCCATAGCCACAGTTTAAAAGGTCAATGTAGTTCATCTGTGCCGTTTCCTCAAAAAGCTTCTTTACAATAACACGAGTGCATGGCAGTCTGAGCAGGGGGGGGCGGCCCCAGGGGGAATCGAACCCCTTATGTCCGGCAGCGTTAACGCCATGCTCTACATACACAGGATCACCAAATGGCATATATATAATTAAAACGATTGTGTTTTAAAGGCATTGTTAAAACCAAAAGACATGTATGTTCGGACAGGGTTTAAGACGGACGGCCTGACCGCTGCTGTGTGGAAAGGAGGGGAAACAGAGGCTCTGGTGAGACTGAATAAAAAGGTGAGTGAGGCGGCGCTGCTTTTGTTGTCTTTGACAGCAATCTTTTGAGTCGTTCACGGTGTTTATTTTGTGTAGCCACGGCGACTCGCCACGGACATAACTTTGTATGTATATTTGTAGGGGTGGCTGCCCAGTGAATCCCATCCGAGGAGAGGAGCTGACTGTCTGTTTGCGAGCCCCACCGGCCTCACTCCCTACATCAGGTTCGGCTGCCTCTCCTGCAGAACGCTGTACTTCACGCTGCGGGAGCTCTACATGAAGGTGAGACCGTGGAGCTCATTTCACTCAGAAGATAACACGGCAGCCTTACTTCACGACACGTATATTAGTTTCGACACTGTCTATCTTTTTTTGTTGTTGCATTAACATTGATTTAATTTCTGTATTTCTGTTTGTAGTTTTTACCCGTATTGTAATTTTGTATCCCTTTTTTTAAATTCTACTGTCCTGTGCTTTCTGCTGTGGCACCCGAATCTCCCGTCTGGGATTGCTAAAGTACCATCTTATCTTATATCAATTGCTGTCGAGTACAGACTCATTCATTTGAGTTAGTTTGCCGGTATCTTAACCTGCTATCATTTGTTGAACCCCATTTGATTCTATCACACGATTATCAACCTTGTGCGTCATATTACATTATATGTTGTTGTTCTCTATGTGCATTGCTTTTAACCTCTCAAAATTATTTTTTTACCTCTCCATCCCCCAAGACGAGGAAAAACGGCACGCCTCCATTCTCGCTCTACAGCCAGCTCATGTGGCGGGAGTTCTTCTACACTGTGGGCTCCAACAACCCTTCCTTCGACCGCATGGAGGGCAACCCCATTTGCGTGCAGATCCCCTGGGACCACAACACGGAGGCGCTGGCTAAGTGGGCCCAGGGCCAGACAGGCTTCCCCTGGATCGATGCGGTCATGACCCAGCTGAGACAGGAGGGCTGGGTCCACCACCTGGCCCGGCACGCCGTTGCCTGCTTCCTCACCAGAGGAGACCTGTGGCTCAGCTGGGAATGTGGCATGAAGGTACACCAGGTGGTAGACTTGACTGCATTTACAGCAAGTGTGTTTAGATGCACACCAGAAGCCCGGTTAGGAAACATGGGTTTCTCCCCAGAGTGAAACTCGATTAAGACACCTAGGTAACCCAATCCTTAGCCATTATCATGTCGTAATGTAAGCACTAACTGGGTTACTCGAGCTGGGAGCAGGCGTAGTCGCGTTTTGTTTTGTTTTAGACAGCCGGACACGAGAATAAAGGGAATGCACCCGGCGAAATCAAAACATTGTACCCCCACAGCCCAAGGACAAATAACAGCCCAAACAAAGCCAAAAAATGTCAACGTAAAGGAATACAAATTGGGTTACTCATTGCAGTGTTCCTCGTTAGCTCCCCCGTTGGTCCCGATTGTTCAGTCAAAAGCACACAAAAACACAAACAAGCAATGGCGGGTCCTTTTCGCAGTCCAACGCAAAAAGGAAGCCAAGCCAAGCCTCACCTGTGTGCCTTTTATATAAGGGTGCGGTGACACACGTGAACTTAATTAAGCATTAATAAGAACGAACGCACTGTGATTGGCTGTGAGCGAGAAGCTCGAGACTAGAACGAGGATTAACCACCACCAAGATGGACCCACCAATTATAATTCGTTTCTTTGGCCTGCGTACCATGTCAGCCTTACAGCAGGCTATAGTAGGCCTATAGGCCTATCATTGTTTTAAAATATAATATTTGATAACTGGATTTGTTCAGATGACGACTAACTTTTAATTTCCCACTTCCCAAATATGTGCAGTCTAGGTTAGGTTACATAGGGCTGAACTTGATGCTCAATGCATCTACCTTAATAAAATAATATCACACCTTTATTTGAAACCAGTAGTCAATAATCAAACTGAAATGTAGAATATTTATTTTGAGTCTTAACTGCCTCATTGTACAATACAATCAAGCCACAATCAAGATACATAAAGATCTACTTCAAAGTTCACGTAGCGGTGGTGTGCCATTGTAGAATCGGGTAATTAATTTATTTAATGTTTATCCTAAACTGACTTTGATCTGTAGCCGTCTTTACAACAAATATCCTTGAGGAAGGAAGTCGTCGTATTTTTATTTATCAAGGCACTGCAGGCACGGCTAGCCTATAGCCAAACATCATATTCTATGATTTGACATGACTTGAACATTGTACACATCACATACGTGCAAGAAGTATGTTTATTTAGAGGGACTCTTCCCTGAACGTTTGCACGATTAACTAGAAAATAAACAACCCTTGCAACGACGACAAAAAAGAACAATGGCATTGTCAACTGTCGTGAAATTGGATTGTTGTTTCAGTGTCTCTCCCCCCCCCCCGCTGTGTTGCAGGTGTTTGAAGAGCTGCTCCTAGACGGAGACTGGAGCAGCAACGCGGGCAGCTGGATGTGGGTGTCGTGTAGCTCCTTCTTCCAGCAGTTTTTCCACTGCTACTGTCCCGTTGGCTTCGGTCGGCGGATAGATCCCTCTGGGGAATACATCAGGTATGTCAGCCTACTGCCGTCCCCCAACTTGCCTTCTGTTGGTCAGTTTCCATAGCTCCTGTTTTTTTTTTTTTTTTTTACAATATAGTTGATGTATCACCACATGATGTATCACTTAATGTATGAGCCCATTGGTGGAGCCCTTTGACTTTTGAATGCTTTAATAATGGCATAATCATAACAACAACTTCCTATTCCCTCTGAACCAGTTAAAAGCCTCATAATGAGATTGACTGGCAGGATGAGAGAGGCCAACGTAGCATTTAATGTTGCCGTTATGGCACGTACAGTGCCACCTGTAAACGTCTACATGTGTCCCCAGGCGCTATCTTCCTAAACTCAGCGGCTACCCAGACAAGTACATCCACGAGCCGTGGAGCGCCCCGGACTCCGTGCAGAAAGAGGCCAACTGCGTGGTCGGGGTGGATTACCCCAAGCCCATGGTGGACCACGCCCAGAAGAGCCGCCTCAACTTTGAGAGGATGAAGCAGGTCTACGAGCAGATCTCCAGCTACAAGGGACTCAGTAAGTGGACCGTGCTGTTATTAACGAGGCAATTGGATCTTTTGTTGTTCTTTACATATAAACAAAGTACAATTCCTTGTTATTAAAATGTCCAGGAACTAAGTTATCCCATACACAATTCCATTGACATACTTAAAGTGCCAATGTCTTCAATGATCTGAACCCAAAACACGATTTTGGGTTCAGATCATCGAAGACATACCAACATGTTGGTATGTCTTCAATGATCTTGAACATAGTAGTCTATGCCATGTTGTCACCATCACTAAAATAATACTGTAATTTGTGTTTTTGCCAGTCTCCACCAACCAGTTTGTGAACGTTCTACTCTGCTCCGAACTCAAGTGCCGTTCTTTTTTCGTGACGTCGAAGTGCCTTTTCGGAGGCATGAGTGACATGAATTGTTTACACACCACTCAAACCGAGTGGCATTGTCAAAGTCTAAAAATAAAACGAGATTCACGTGAAAGGGTATAGTCTTTGTCGAACCTGAACTGGGTCATCTATTGACCGATATTTCCCACCCCACACATGTACCTGTGGGTATGGGTGGATGTTTGCTGCTCCCATACCCACAGGAGGGAGCAGTGGGAGCAGTAGTTAACAGAGACGTGGGAATAAAAGACTACTATTAATGACCTCACTGCCATTCGGTGGCAGGTCAGAAAGCCGCATCTCACGCTGGTGGCAAGAGGCCGGTTGGATGTGTCAGCGCACCACAATAGTGCAAATTGTATAACCGTTGGTTGGACTGCCTGCCGGTTGACGCCATCCCCTCACAAAAGGCCCACACACCCACTGTGTTTTGCTCATTTGCACCAAAATGGGCTCAGGGCACTGTTGGAAGGGCCTCCTGTGCACCGCTAAGGTGCTGACGTAACCAGTGACACAAATTGATAGATTTTTTTTACAGAGGGATCCATGCTTTGTTTATCTTCCAGGAATGCACAACAGGCATGTCTCATGTTGCTGAAAACTGTGTTTAACATACAAAAGCAAAAAAATGTATGAATGTGTTATAACTCTTGCTCTCAGGTCTGCTGGGGTCTGTTTCGACACTCCAAGGGGAAGCAGAATCCTCCTCCATGATGGACACCTCAGAGGCTCCAAGCGGTTTACAAGGTGAGTCTTAACGACAGAGGAAGACACAGTACCCCGGAGCACAATGATCACAGTGTTTCTTTAGCAGGTTTTTAGAAGTTTTTGGAAATGGGGCCACAAAAGAGACGTGAAGATAAAATTAAAAAAAATATTATTATTCATAAAAAGGCATTCAAAAAGGCACATTATTTAGATAATAGTGTGTTACGAAACATCCTGAAGTAATGAGAGGAATCAATTATCAAATGTAATAAATTATTTGATGATGATGATGATATAGTGTTAACGTTGTAAGGTTACTCATTGCAAGGTTAGCAATAAAATAATTATTATAATTGAATGCAAAACATTAAAACATTTTTGTTTTCACAGGAACTACAGAGGTGCTTGCTTCTTTGTTGGAATTCAGAAAGAATACGACCGTAGGCATGGCAACCACAGTGGACATCCCACCAGTGAGGAAGAGGAGCTTTTCCAGTGTGGAAGAGGAAAACACAGAGAGCTGGACGCCCCACAAAGTCCCCTGCTGCACAAGCTCTGACACCCCAATGCACTAACAACCATGCAGGTCAGAGCCTTGACTTTGATGGAAAGACAGTGAAAGAAATGTAACCTGAACCTAATTCATGCATGACTAATGAATCCCCCAAAATCGACACCTTGAAGAAGACATATATTGTTATTGGTTATGCTATGCAATTGTAACTTTTTCTACTCTTTCTACTCTTTGTTTTTCAGGTTCCATTAGACTACAATTTGAGGGAAACGTACCAGTGGAAACCTCAACAGAATGCAGTACAATGGCACTGTGACGCACCTTTCAGTGTAAGCCTATCCCTGCCTTCGCACTTATTTTGAACCAAGCAGTAACAGGTATGAAGCAAAAAACTACTGAATTATGATTTTATGTTTTCACCATTAGCCATATCTGCTCAGCAATGCATTGTGGACTTTGTAGTATCTGTAATTAGAAAATGAATTCTCTATGTTAAACAACTACCAAATAATGGCAACAAAACTTCTTTTACATTAATGAGTAGCGACATATTAATATGAACTACACATCGGCGCAACTCATTGTAATAATGAGTTGTGCAATGATAAAGTGACAATACAGTCAATTATTGGCCATTTATTCACACACCAAAACACACAGAAAACACCTATTAGCTTAGCAACATACAATGCTGTACTGCAGCACAGATGCAAACGGGCACGCAAAGCGGTGTAGTTCTGGCATGACTTTTGACCATTACATGAAACCCACACGTTCTTTGCTTGTGTGACCCAGAGAATGTTGGACTATAAGCTTTTGTTTGGTCATGCTATAATGTTCTCCAAGGCAGCTATTTTAAAAAGATATTTGACCCTATTCTTTTTTTTTAAGTATATGGCAAAGTATAGACGTTTCTGAATCAAATAACATGAAATGTCTTTCAATTATCAGCATACCATCGAATAACACTGTGGGGGGAGGGCTTGGTTTCAATGTCATGAGTTTAATTTATTTATTTTTGTCACAAATGTTACTAATCATGCATTGGTTGATAACAGACTTCATATGCACTTTGATAGTTTAGTTCTTTTGAAAATAATATAAATATATTACAAACTATATAAACGCTATATTTTCGTGATTGCAACCTTCAGCTCAACATTTATGCATTGCTCATTTGGATACATTTCAGATGAAAGGATATTTTAGTTTAATATTTATTAAAGTACTAAAAGCTGATGAAAAAGCTTTGCTGGGTATTAATGTTTTAAGTTATACTATAATATGTTGGTTTCCATCAATTGCCTAATAACGTTTATTATATCATTGTAAAAATGTGATTTATTTTCACTGGTGGCAGCGACATACAGGCAAATAAATCATCATTCTCTCAAAGTGACTAACTAGGATGTGTGGGTGCATTCATTTCACTAAAATGATACCAAAGCAAATTAAAGATTATCCACACCTAGTATGTTACTACCCCCTGGACACTACCCCCTGGACACTACCCTGGACTCTACCCCCTGGACACTACCCCCTGGACTCTACCCCCTGGACTCTACCCCCTGGACACTACCCCCTGGACTCTACCCCCTGGACAATAACAACCCTGGACTTTTTAACCCCTGGACACATTTGACTATATAAACCGTTTCAAATGTTTCATTGTTTGGCACTTGCTGAGAGAGGGTCATGAATTGTAGCGTTATTGTGGTCAACTGCAATGATTTTGAACAATTTCCGTTCTTTTACTTCATATGAGCTGTGCACGGCAGTTAACAGTCCCCTGAGAACAATAAGAACATGACAACAAGAAGAAAAAAGAAAAAAGTCTTTGTCAATGAACAGTGTCAGTCAAACAGTCTTTAGTTCAAATGATACGGCTAATAGTGCTGACTATTCAATGTGACTGTGGCCTAAGCCTGGATGTGTTGAACTAGGAACAGTTTGTGGATATTGTGTCACATAGCAAATACATTTAATAAACAAAGAAAAAACATTCAGTGTTTTCCTCTTTAAAAGGAAAAGGAAAGGAGGAAACATGACGATATGTGATGTATCACATGGTTGCTTTTATTTCCACCACATGGGAGCAGATAAAATAGCTTCCGCAGCCAAGTTCTGCTCTGTCTGCATCTATCATTAGAATGCCATGTGTTTTTGTTTGGTAGTCAAGTTTATTTGTATAGCCCTTTATCACAATTACAGTCTCAAGGGGGCTCCAATGCCCAGCAAAAGGAGCCATGGCGTAACCCAGTGGGGAAGTGAGAGAGAGAAGATACCCAGAGAATAACAACACATAAGAGGGATCTTTCTGTCCACGGAGCCGAAGAAGCAGAGTGTTTGTGGGAGGATGTGAGGAGCAGCTGGATCAGGACACTTTGTAAAGCCCCCCCCGGCCCCAAGGGAAACCCCTCTGAAGACTAGAGTGGAGCCCAGCTGATTATGGCGTCACTCAGAGTCCTGCAGATAATTAGGCAACATTTCTGCTGCGTGCCGCTGTGACTCAGCTTGGGATTCGATATTTAGCCTACGTGTTATTACACAGTCAGGGCATAACGCTTGTTAATGAGTCATTTTTCACTAGAAGCTGGTAACTTGTACGATATTAGCCTATGTCCAGAATTTGCAGATGCTTTTTGCATTCATGTTTACCTTTCATGTTGGTTAGCACAGGATTATTTTGTCCAAAAGGTCATGCAATTCTCAAACCTATTTTTCTGCAACAACTACAAAGGCCGACTAATTTGGCCCGGTCATGTCTGGGGACACGTTGTTTCCCACGTGTTGTGGGACACAACATGTGACGTGATTGAGGAACCGTCTGTATATAATGCACCAATATCGCCACCTATTAGAATTAGGCCTACTCTTGTTATTTTGGCACAGTTTGAATTTCAAACTGTATTTAGGCATATTTTAGATACACGTGCTTCTAATGTTTTATTCCATTGTTTTAGCAGTGCAATTGCTTTTTGCAGAAACTAAAACCACAAAATTACGTATAAATAACAAACATACAGATATAAGCCTAATGGAGATACAAAATAAAAAGGCTTAAGCTTATGAGTTTCATTGGTCCTACCTTGCCCGTGATTTGCCGTAGGCTTACTGGATTTATCCAAAACAAGCCTGGATTAAAAAAGAAAAGAAAACAAGAAATAGAAAAAAAATTCTACTGCGCCATTGGTAATATTCTGAAATAATCTTGTTCCCTAAAGGGTGGAACGATAAATGCTGTGTAGTGTCATTCAAAAAGACATCTGTTATGCACTCTCTGGAGGCTTTGATGTGCCATGCCATGACCATTTGGTAGCACATTAGTCACCATGCGACTGCACTGAATCACACACGCAGGAGACCATTATGCAGTCATGCACTTCCACAGTGGGGTGGAACTGACTCATCCGTCTGAGTCAGAGATGATTTGCTTCATCAAATGTCTTTTCGTTTACTTTAGGCTACTATCTTGGTAGGTCTAAGCACTAGGTAGGTCTATTCTTTCCCATACCAAGGCAGTTGCATGAAGGAGTTTTTTGGTAGGGAAATTTAATTGAGAATACAACTGCAGGCCTACCCTGTTTGTGCCCCCACCAATGACATAGTCAGAATCAGAAATAGGCCTACTACTCGTGTATGAGTAGGCCTAGGCTACATAGGCCTACCTAATTCAGGAGTATGGCCTAAACTGCGCTTCAACCATTATTCCGACACTGAAGAAAAACATAAAGACACATGTCAAACATAAAATGGAAAATAATTTATGGATATATGAAAGATACAGGATACAGGTAGGCCTAGTGCTGGCGCAAACTCTGAGATTGTTAAGCGCGGGAGAATCGTTTCCTTGGCTGCCAACGTGCTTGCTACGCTGTGCCAGTTGGCTGCCGGCTCAATGAACGCACGGGCGGCCATTACTCACAGCCCTAAACAGCACCAGCCCTTCATATAATGCGCTGCCTCAGTCCCGCCGCATGTTAA
The DNA here is from genome assembly GCA_900323305.1 of Trachyrincus murrayi. Lineage (NCBI taxonomy): Eukaryota > Metazoa > Chordata > Actinopteri > Gadiformes > Macrouridae > Trachyrincus > Trachyrincus murrayi. Next base: position 70,677 of record OOFB01037594.1, read on the forward strand.
ATTGAAAGTATCTTAATCTACCAATGTGATTACTGTACTGCCGTCCAAAGTTGCGTTACAAGTAAAAACTAACTTGATATGTGTTTAATCTAGTGATAAAGTTTTTGAGTTCAATTTTGCTTTGTTTTTCTCGAGAAAATACTGTGTAGAAATTGCAGTTGCAGTAACTACAAAATCCGACTCGAAACCAGTATTTTCTCTAAAACAAAGCAAAATTGAACTCTGCAACTTTGTCACGGCTGATTTCACTCTCTACTCATCACATCGCTATTATGCTGACTGCGATGTTTAGTTAGCTAGCGTTAGCGCACCTGCTCCCTGAAAACTGTAACGTTATCCTCTGTAACTTCACATCATCGCCGATGCCATGGCATCTACGTTGTCACAAAGTTACACAAAGTTCATAAAGTTAATCCAACCAGATATAAAAAAATTATAGAATAAAAACTCAAAAGGCATCATTTATCAAATGATCCCACAACAATCTAGCAGCCATGGGAGTGATGTCTGGAAAAAAATATATAATAAAAACTCGAAAGGCGTCATGTATCAAGTTATCCCCACAACAATCTTCGTCTACATGAACAGCATCTTCATCCAGTAGTATCCCAACGCGTTAACTGATATTTAAATGCCGATAGTGTAACAAACTGCCCCGCGTCACATGAGTGTAACAGGATAGGAGGTAACCGGGATATCTGCTAGAGTAACTGCTGAAGCCTGGCTGTGTGTGGTTTTATTCATTGTGTAAAATAGCAAAGACAAGGGTAATGCAGATTACTCATCAAGGCAACAACAGTGGTGACAGTGACAACGATGATGAAAATTAAGATGATGATGCAAATTGATGTTCCTGCAGTTAGAGGAGGCTGCAGTTTCAGGGCCGCAGTCCTGGGACCGCATTTCTACGACCCTCGTTGTTTCGTGACACTGCCTTCGGGACACATGGACAAGATGGACAACAGTCAGTGTTCAGGGTAGTGTCTTCTTCAGAGTGCTGAATGTGAATCACGTTTTATTTGTTCAACGTTAAAAACAACTCTGGTGTCTTGAATTGGACAGCAAAGTTAACGTTAGCTAGCCGAAGTGTGAGTAGCTCACTATGATCTGAGTCTACAAACAATCATCTTTTAGCTTATGATAGCTTGCTGCAAAACGATCTGTTCGCCTATTTGTTTAGTCATTTAATGAAACCGTAGCGCGATTTTGTCAAGCCCAACTAGGTGTCTTATATTAATTGTTGACTTAATGACTATGATAATTAATTCTAGCCAGCACATTAATTAAACTTCAAAAGATGATAAAAGCATGTCGATATGATCTGTGTCTGTCGGCTACATTAAATCAGCTGTAGCCTTCTGTCTCTAAGTACTTGTTTAATACTCGTTTTTTTATTTAATAATTGTTTTACCATTTTAATTAAGTTTGAATAATCTTAATTAAAATAACACAATACGTGTTATCAGCCAGTCTCTTCATTTTGACATTGTTTTGTAATGTTGGATGAGACATTTGGCATTAGTCAGTTATTATGTAGGCCTATTCTGCAGGCCTACACCACGTGTTACCACGTGTTAGATTCTGTCATGTACTGTATAGCCTATATGAAGTGATGTCATGGACACAGATTAAGCTTAATCCAGGACAAAAGATTCAATATGTTTTTTGGTCCAGTACTAGTCTTAGGCCTAATTTATCTCAAAATGTTCAATGTGACCAATTAGGCTCTCTCTTCTTCAAGATGCATATACCAATCCAAGAAGGGAGATCCTTGATGCACCACATGCTGCAAGGACTTCGCTGGTGGAGGATGTAGGTATGGATGGGGTGGATGGATGTGATATAGGGGTGGAGGTGGTGTATTAAAGCTGTGCAGTCCTGACCGTGACCGCAATGAGCCTCCGTGTTGAGCTGATGGGAAAAGGAGGGGTCGTTTTTTGGTGTGTGTGTGTGTGTGTGTGTGTGTGGGGGGGGGGGGGTTTTTGTTTTTTTTTGTTTTTTTTTTTTTTTTGTTTTTTGTTTTTTTTTTGTTTGTGTTTTTTTTTTGTTTTTGTTTTTGTCTTTGTGTGTGTGTGTGTGTGTTTGTTTTTGTGGTTGTTTGTGTGTGTGTGTGTGTGTGTGTGTGTGTGTGTGTGGTGGGGGGGGGGGGGGGGGGGTTGTATTGTTTTTGTTGAATCTGTTTAATGTATTGTTGCTTGTTACTGTTTATTATTGTATCAAAAAATGAAAATAATAGAATCTGAACAGCGTGTTACGGTTTTTACTAATATATT
>OOFB01037594.1:73565-85994 GCA_900323305.1 Trachyrincus murrayi
CTCATAACGTACATGCATGAATTTCACCAGTTGTGTGCTGCTCACACATTCTTAACACACACACACACACTCATATACACATATGTACACGCACACACTCATATACACACACACACACACACACACACACACACACACACACACACACACACACACACACACACACACACACACACACACACACACACACACACACACACACACACACACATACACACACACACACACACACACAGACACACACTAACACTATCAAAATCTGTATTTGGTTTTTATTGCCAATACACGCACACATACACGCACAGACACACACGCATACACACAAACACACACACACACACACACACACACACACATATACGCACGCACACCATACATATACACACATGCACGTGCACGTGCGGCGCACACCACACAAGATACAATACTAACACGAAATTCGAAACCAATTATCTGCAAATATTTATTGATGCCAGACACCTCCGTGGTACTGAGAGAATATAAAAGGTTGCAATTATAACCTCTGAGAAGTGGCTGTAGACAATAGACCCGCTTAGATGAGTAAACACGCTTTACATATGGACGTATGATGTATGGCTTCTGGAGGAGAACAGCAATTACGTTAATCTGGTACATAATATACCGATTTGGAGGCGACAGTTATCATATATAGAAACTTAAAAAAGGGATGTATATACATTTATATTCAAACTTAGATTCATTTAGTTCATATTGAAATTCAGCACATTCAACGATGACACAGTGTTTGTAGAGTAAACAGAGGAACAGTCATTGTCATTTTACAGTCATTGTACAAAAGCAGCACTCTTTTTTGTTGACGTACACCTGTGGACTAAATACTTTTTACCAATTAGCCACACTGTAGACATTATGTACTCGTGAATGACCTGAAGAAAAAATCATTAGCATTTTAATTACATGATGGTTGATACACTAATGGATTTTTCTCTCTAAGCTCTGTTTTCTTAGATAAAGTGTGACTTCAAATAGAGGTTAATGGGGAATTCATTATTGATAGGGGAATCATCTAATAGATTGGTGCATTTTTTTGTTTTATCTGCTTATTTCATTTTTGGTTTTGGCTGTGTGTGTGTGTGTGTGTGTGTGTGTGTCTGCTGATGCAGGACCACTGCATCATCACTCAGTGGTTGCTATGGACACCACATTCTATCAGTTACAGGTTAATCACGATGACAATAATGAATTGGACACCCTGTGACACCCGTATGCTAGAAACATTGAAAAGGAATGTGTGGGAAAAGGCAAACCAAGGTAATCAACCAAGGTTCAACCAATGAACAACCTATGAACAAAGGCCAAAGGTTATCCACAGCCATATGGTAAAGCAGAAAGATGGCTCAACCAAGGTTCAACACATGTACAAAGGCCAAAGGTCATCCACATCCATCACTTATTGTTCCATAATTAGTGATTGATGGATCTTGGGTACCACATATTGGTAGATGATCAGTGGGGTGTCGGCCCTTGGATATGATCAGGGGTCCCCAACCTTTTTATCACCGCGGACCAGTTTAATGTTGACAACATCGTAGCAGACCGGCCGACGGGGGACAGCGACACCCGGAGCGTGTTCCTTATGTCCAGTCTATTCCGCGATTTAGTTTTCGTTGCATTCATTGCAGAAAACCCCTCTTCGCAAAGTGGAGCATGCGAGTCATCGGTCGCAATTAAGCCATATTTTAGGCTCGTCGTATTTCCTATTTTTTATTCACGGCCCGGTAGCAAATGCTTTGCGGCCCAGTGCCGGTCCGTGGCCCGGTGGTTGGGGACCGCTGGTTTAGAGCATACAATACATATGATTGGTTTAGAACATGCAATGCATAGGATTGGTTTAGAGCATGAGGGAGTACTCCAGCATAAAAGGTATATCCTGAGTCTAGTTGGGGAGCTCCTTTGCAAACTAGCTCAGGCTTTTGTATTACTTATTTCAAGTGATAATAAAAGTCTTTAACTTTGATACTTCGGCTTCTCGACCGCTCCTATTTTTTGATTAGATTTTTAAGTGTTGTTATCCACAACATAAACCGGTTTAATCATCATCTGCCTGTGTCCTGATGTTGGAGGAGCCCAGAACAGCCACTGTAGTGGCATGTAGCAGGGTTGACCGCTACATTGACTTAATGACTATGATAATTAATTATAGCCAGCACATTAATTAAACTTCAAAAGATGATAAAAGCATGTCAATATGATCTGTGTCTGTCAGCTACATTAAATCAGCAGTAGCCTACTGTCTTCAGACACCTACGCCTACTGTCTTCCGTGTAAGTACTTGTTTATTACTCATTGTTTTACCATTTTAATTAAAATAATTAAAATGTGCTAACTGCCTTCTTTACCCCACAATACGTGTTATCAGCCAGTCTCTTCATTTTGACAATGTTTTGTAATGTTGGATGAGACATTTGGCATTAGTCAGTTATTATGTAAGCCTATTCTGCAGGCCTGCACCACGTGTTAGATTCTGTCATGTACTGTATAGCCTATATGAAGTGATGTCATGGACACAGATTAAGCTCAATCCAGGACAAAAGATTCAATATGTTTTTTGGTCCAGTACTAGGCTTAGGCCTAATTTATCTCAAAATGTTCAATGTGACCAATTAGGCTCTCTCTTCTTCAAGATGCATATAACAATCCAAGAAGGGAGATCCTTGATGCACCAGATGCTGCAAGGACTTCGCTGGTGGAGGATGGAGGGGTGGATGGGGTGGAGGGAAGGATGGAGCGATGCAGAGGTGGATGTAGTGGAGGGGTGGGTGGATGTGATATAGGGGTGGAGGTGGTGTATTAAAGCTGTGCTGCTGCTGCTGCTGCAGCATTTTAAATAAACAGTTAAAAAGCAACTTCAACGCCTGCTCAACCTCAATTCGACCCCATGGTACCCTGTGACACCCCCACACAGCGATGTGTGACATTGACATGAGCAACCATGACAGCTACTGCTCTGCTTATCATTAAAATTGTATCTTGGATTAAATGTGTATTGAGGTTTTTTTGTTGTGTGATTGTTAAGGTGACAATGTTAACCAATCAGGTCATTGTAACAGAAAAGAAAGAAAAGAAGAATATGTTGGATTTGCAGGAAAAAAAGAACATAGGTTTGCATTTTATATGTAAATCTGATATATTTTCTCTTTGGATAAACAAAAGCCAGCACAAGCAAAATCCAGGGGCCGGTGCATCCAAACCAAATCCAAAGAGTTCACTAAAGTTTCTCTAACTAGCCATCACTTTAATGAAGCTCAATCCTCAAGGTGTGCAGGGAGGTTATCTACCCCAGGAATGCGATGAAGCTTATAGTTGAGACCAGGGTGTGAAATACGGGGGGTCCTGGGGGGGTTCCGAGACCCCTTGATTGCCACTTGAGACCCCCTGAAAGCCTCAACAGCTAAATGTTGGGGGGTCTCTGGAAAAATCTTTAAAAACGTAATTGTCACTAAAAATGTCTTTTAAAAGCTTACTATGTCCAGTATTCATTATTCAAATTGCAAAACATGTATTCACAAACAGAAAAGTATTGTTGTGTTGTCTTATTTTTGTTAGAGTGACAAAAATGCTCCAGCTCGCTCCCTGCGGGTGCTCGCATAAATCCACTCCCTCGTACCACCAAGTGAACAGCTTAGGAGCCACCACTGGCTGAGTCTGTGTAAGACTTCAGCATAACGCTGGAACACTAGGTAGGGAGGAACCCTTCCGATTGCCACCGGGTATCTCGCACACTGGTTGAGACTAAAAGCTCTTTGGCTGGAGAAAAAAACTAGCAAACTAACAAAGTAGCAAGCAACAAGCCCTGAGTGAAGGGTCAAACCACCGGGAAAAGAAGGGGACACCGTTTGGGCCGCCTCTCTTTCGTTTTTACCCTGAGCGTCCACAGTATGGTTTCCTCACCTCGTTCCCCAGGGGTTCTCATCTCACGACGGAACGCCTGGAACGCGGTGCTCCAAATGTGTCTTATTGGCGAGAGAGAGGGCGGGACTTCGGAGGGAGCGATTTCCATTTCAGTTACATGGGGTTTGGCGGCGAGAGAGAGGGAGGGACTTCCGCTAGAGGATATCCGTTTCTGTTACATGTTTCTGATATTGCTTTGTCAGTTAACAGTCCCCTCCGGGGACTGTTAACTGACGTACACGGCTCATAGGAAGTAATAGAACGGAAATTGTGTTGCGGTTGACCTGCATAACACTACAATTCATGACCCTCTCTCAGCCTAATGGTTTCCAGCAGCAGAGCTTGACCCTTGTTTCTTTATCTCTCTCTCTCTCTCTCTCTCTCTCTCTCTCTCAGCTGAATCCGGCCGGCCAGCCGACTGTGCTCCGGAGCCCCACCTCCAGTGAGGATGAGATGGCCCAGAGCTTTTCAGACTACTCAGACGACTCCGCCTCCAACAGCTCCCGCGAGGAGACCGTCTACGAGACCATAAGAGCCACCGCGCCCCTCCGCATGGACGACGTGCACACACACTCGCTGGTGGTCCGCGTGGCCATCCCTGACCTGCAGCAGACTGTGAGTATCTGTGTCTGTGTAGCACCGGGGGGGGGTTGGTTGCCCGGGTCCAGACCTTTGAACCCGCACCCACTCCAGAGAGAGAGCCCAAAAGTGTTGAGCCATTGACCATCTCACTGCTGATGCTCACCGTCGTCACCGTCGTCAGAAACTGTTTGCCTCATTGATGAACGGGAACTAGTGCCCTACATGTTAGGAGGGAACCAGATGTTCATCTCCAAGTGAACATGCATGCATGCATGCTGCTCTGTGATTTGAGTGATTCGAATGGGGGTTGTTGGATACTTTCTACTACCAGCCAATACCTCTTTGTAGGGGATGTGCCATATTTTGGTCAGGGTATTTTTCTAAATAAATGAAGAATGAAAACTTCAGTGCCCGCCTTACAAAATTACATTCGATGAAAGAAAGTTCCTGAAACACATTCAACTGTATGAAATATTGGCAAAACATGATTTTGTTGCATTGAACTTTGCTCTTTGTACAAAAAAGCATATTTTAAATGACCACGAAGAAGTTGTTGGTGTGGAAACACAGTTGTGTTCACATACGGGCAAACCGTACTCTATGCTGTAGGTTAGATTCGAGAGTTGTAAAGAGAGAGAGCAGAAAGCAGCAGAAGATTGTGAAACGTCCCTTCCCTCTCTGCTCCCTACGTTTCTCCGGCATTGAGAAGCATTGCATTTCACCCACCTGTGATTGACAGACAAGACCCCCGAACCAATCAGGAGAGAGATGTCCTGATTGGTCAGAAATGAGCTGGGAGCGGTCTACAATCTAAATTGTCTCATACAGAGGCAGACACAGTCAACTCGAAACAGATATTCTCACAGCGCATTTCACTCACTAATAGCTGACGGATGGCTCTGCCATTTCTAACAAATAATAAAATCGTACCTACACCGTTAACATCAATCTTTTTATTTATAATGCACTTCAGGTAAACATCTTGAAGCATTTGATGATGTTTAACAATAAATACAATAAAAGTTGTATCGAAGCAAAAGTTGGATAAACTACATTTAATTTAGATTCATTTAGATTACATTTAGATTCTAATTACCAACAATTTGTATAGACCACGGGTTATACTGTGTGTAATTATACACATTGATTGTATAGCTAAACTTGCAATCTTTTGAAGTCATATCATTTATTAACATACATGTCTTACTTTATATTATATTACATACAATTGCTTAATATGAAATAGCTTTTGTTCTCATGGATCTGAATTTTATTCAAATTGTATTAAATAATAAAACAAAGAAAACATATTTTCCATTGCCATGGATACTATGTCGCCATAGAGCCAATATCCAATGGATTCCAGGGCACCTGGTTCTTGCTTTCAGAATCATCAATTTCCAATAAATTGCACACACAAAAAAAACCATTTGAAGATACCCTGCATCCCATGATTGCTTTAACGAGTCAGTTAAAAGGCCAGCTAAGTGTGATATTCCTCCATATATATATATATACTTACAAGTATTTATTGAAAGCAACTGACAGTAAATACACATACAGGTCAAAGAGCAGTAGTGGGTAGGGATCTTGCCTACCCACTCAGCACGCTTTGGCAGGGAACACCCATAGCCACTATACTACACAACACTATATCATATCAAATATATCCTACCTTCCTACCGAGGGTGGCCTCCCCACAAACACGCAAGCCCTGCACAGCTGCTATGTCTGTGGGGAGGCTGCGTGGGCGACCAGATGTTTAGATCAGATCTAGCAGCAGGGGGGAGGCAGACGTCTTATTGTAGCAGACTGAGCCCTGTGATAGATCCCCCCCAGATGAAGGAATGAATATACGGTGATTGAAGCATATATTCAAAGAGTCCTATTGATCAGCAGAATGTGTTCATTCTCATGACGCAATATTGTCGAGATCCGTTTCGCAAACAGTTGATGAGTGATAACAACCAACACAACCAAAACAAAAGGAAATTGTTTATGCTAAATGGTACACATTTAGCTACATCGAGATCCTCTTTCTCATAATGTATGTATTCATATGTATTGTGTTCAATGTATAGGCTTTTGGGCAGTAAAATCCTACTTGCATAGTCTCTTATTCCATTTTGTCAAATGGTTATTCTCCTTTGTATGTTGGTATGTCCCAAGGTTTCTTTCTGTCTTGTTATGCTGTGTAGCTGTACATCATCGTATAAATGTGTACAGCGTAAACATACAAAATACATTACGATACGCACCGTACTCCATGCGGTTACCCTCGTGATCACCGTGGGTGCAGTAGTGTGTAGCGTTACTCTCAGTGGGGGGGTTTGTCCATGTTCTCCAGGTGAGCCACATGGACCGTGAAGGTTTCTACATCAAAGAGCTTACGGCGCGCACGTGTCAGTCTCTATGGACTGGGTAACACTGGGGAACCTCGCTGTAGCCTCTGGCATCCCAGCCCGGGCAGCGTAGCTCCAGGGACTCTAGCTCCACCTTTCATCTAGGTCACGGTCTCAGCATTGTACTGCACCTAGCTGGTAGCAACACACAGGAGGACAGACTACTAGGGATGCAGCGATTAACCGATTTCACTGTTAACCGCCGCCTTAAAACGTCACCGTTTTGTAACCGTAAAGGCACAGGTACACCGAGTGTTTCTGTTCTCACTCTCAAAAACGGTGGTACATTATTTTTCATGCATCAGTTTTGAACAAATTTGTACAGAGTAGGGATGCAAGAAATACCAAAAAATTCGAATCGAATACATGGTCCAAAAGGAGCTTTTTTTATGTCTGTGATAGTTTTCCACTAATTTACACATATCGAAAGTCAGTTTGAATCTGTAATTTATACAGTCCATGTGCGTTACACCCACACCGGAGCTCAGCTAGCCACGCAGTTTTTGACCTGCTTTTTACTGTTGTAGAGCTGGCGGGATACACTTCTAAGCACTTTTAATGGAGGAAGCAGTTCTGGACAAGGCAGTTCTGGACGGCGCATGCGCAGTTTAAGTTATGGAGTACAACAATAAACATTAACCTGGAGTGTAATGTTGTAATATAGCAAGCGAGTAAATGTTTTTAAAACTATAAAAAACTTGAAAACTATAAAAAACTTGAAAACTATAAAAACTATAGTTTTAAAACTATAAAATGCGGACAAACATTTTTGAAATTGGTCCAGTATTGAGCAAGAACACAAGTGCAAAACCGCATTGTAACCCTTTGGGGTAATTGCGCCCGTCAATGTACGTCCTCTAAAAGTACGTCCTCTAAAAGTACTTGTTTTTGCCACTGACAGGCTCAGATTGTTATAAGTGTTATAAGGATCCCTACAGAGATAAAACCTTTTGCTTTGATCCAGTCTGTTGATATAATATATATATATAATATAACATACATAGCATATACTGTATATCTAATAACTTAGTCTTTCTCGATGCCATTAAAACTGTGCATGCGTTGTCCAGAACTGCTTTGTCCAAGCCTGCAGCCAGTTGAGTCTCAACGCGTGGGGAACTCTGTCTACCCGGGCCGGCTACTAAACGTTGGCGAAAAAACCTATTTTATACAGCCTCAACAACAATGCATGACTGCACACCGGCGAAGGCTTTTGACTACTTAAATAGTAAAAGTCAATATGTGGCGGTCAATGTTGATATTGTGGCGGGCTGCCACAAATAAATAAATGTATGGGAAATAATGTATTTACACAGGTAGCTTATATTTAATTATAGACTTTTAGTTCATTTGTAGTTATTATTTTGTACTATATTTTTGGTTACTTCATTAGTTCTGTTTCGAAAGGCAGCAAAAAAATAAAATGCCAACAAAGAAATGCTGTGGTGAAAAATCCAAGAAAACCTGTAATTGAATGTGTATTTATACATCCGTAGTGTTGTGAAATAAATGAATGCATAATAATCGTGAAACCGTGATTTTTACTCAGACTATAATCATACCATCAAAATCTATAATGTTTGCATGCCTAGTCCCTACGTTAGCTAGCTATCGTAGGGGGACAGATTGCATAGCTTAGTGCTATAATACACCTGCCTTATGACGCCATCCTGAACACAATTATGGCGATAGATGGTGATATTTTTAGTTACTAATTGCTGCTTTGCGAAAGAACATACAATGAAGAGATGATATGGGTGTGTGTGCGATTGTGTGTGTGTGTGTGTGTGTGTGTGTGTCACAGGCCACCTTGATAAAGCTCAACCAAGATCTTCTGTACAATTATTGAGAATAATTCTGTGTGTGTGCGTGTGTGTGTGTGTGTGTGTGCACATGCACATGGGTGTGCAAGTGTGTGCCCATGCTTTGATGTGCGTACTAAGCTCTTTCACATGTGTACACTAAAGGGTGTGATTTCCCATTCATCACTGAGCACTCAGTGGTACCACTTGATCACATGATTGGGTCACAGAGTCCCTTTGAAAAGCAAACATAGCTGAATACGCGCGCACACACACACACACACACACACACACACACACACACACACACACACACACACACACACATACCCCCCCTCCTCAAACTTTGGCACAACAACTTGATTATTGTCTATCACTGTGTCATAACTTCCTACACAGTCCACCACATAATGACATCATTATTTTATTAATGCTTTCTTGACCAATTATCTACTATGAAATGAGGCAACACCCCCTGCTGCTTTCTGTTACCCAGGGTGTAGCTGTTAGCTGTTAGCTGCTCTGTGTGTGTGCACTATATCTGATGTAATAGCTGTAATAGTAGTACCATCTCAAAAGCAGATGAAGAAAAGAAAAGGGAAGAAAATGGTAAACTGGGACAAAGGAGAAACAAATTGAAAGATACATAGTTTTTCTATGCACCATGTCTCTTGGGGTGAGGGTCTTTAATGTTCTTTAATTTTAACAATTTGAATGTGACTCCCTCACTAAATGTTTAATCATGTATTTTCATTTGGTGCTCACTCACAAATTATTCATTATTATTTTTGGAAAATAATAATGAAACATGCATGATAATGAAAAACTTTACTCCTGTTGCTTTTGAAAAAGTTTGGACACCTCATACTTTATGTAGTGTATGGGATTAACACTGTTCACACTGTACTATGAAGCTTCCAGGATGTGAATTAGTTATAGCTGATAATAATAATAATAATAATAATTGTACAATTTGGGCATTTCCACAATGCTGGGAAACATTCAAAGTAATCGATGTGTCACGGTCGTTTCCCTTTCTGTGAAATAAATAAATGTGACCACATTTTCTCATTTCCCTACAATCACCGTCTTTTGTCTACGGTTAAATCACCATTCCAAGAAGAAGAAGATTGGGAAATGAAGTATTGTCATGGCGATTTGCCGAGGTATTCACGGCAGTCAGCGGAGAGAGCGTGAGCCATATCGGTCCCGAACAGCAATGCCGCCGTTCCAAACATCTGTTTGTATTCGCTGTACCTTCGACCTGTCATGTTTCCAGTCCAACGGCGCTCTGCTCTCTTTCCCGCTCCCCGGCTAGCTGAGCGGATTAGCCAGAGCGGGATTCACTGCAGCCGTTATCGCCGGCCACAAGGCCGCTATCGCTAGCCCAGCAGCACTTTCAGTCGTATTTGCGCGCACGCAGAGAGAGACATGCGCAGAGACACACACACACACACGCGTGCTCTCTAAATGGCGTGGCACAGAGCCCGTAATCCTTGGCGTTCCAGCCGAAGACGAGCTGAATAAATCTGGCTTTGTGTTTTGTTCTCCGCGTGGAGGCTAGCTACTGCGGAGGAAGTATATGGAGCTTCAATAGGAGGAAGGCTGCCGGAGTTTCTCCGCTGAGAGATGGCAGTCTGCTGTTCTTTTGTCTGTTTCATGACTCATTTTCAGATTCTGAAAACTTTATTGTCCATCAACAGTGCAATAAAAAAAATTTTCTTTGATGTGGCTCACATTAAAACACTATGTAGGCTGCACATATCTTTTGTTAAGGATGTTAACGGCAATGTTGATTCACAGCTTCTACTTCTAATCCTATCGTCAATCATGTCGTATTATCGTGTTCATTTCAAAAGGCGAAAAGCGAGGCATAATCACATGCATGAGATAAAGCAAAATGCACGGCACTGAATGTGTATGGATCTAGTGAAAACATTAACAATAACAATAACACCGAAATACTGGAGTGGTTATTTCATCTCTCTCTCTCTGTCCTCTCTTTCTCAAACCCAACCTGTGACCTCAGAAATGCATGCGGTTCAACCCAGATGCGACGGTATGGGTTGCCAAGCAACGGATCCTGTGTACTCTCAGTCAGAGCCTGAAGGACGTGCTCAACTATGGCCTCTTTCAGCCGGCCAGCAATGGGCGGGACGGAAAGTTCCTGGATGAGGAACGCGTCCTCCGGGAGTACCCTCAGCCAATCAGCAAGGGGATTCCGTCCTTAGAGGTAAAGTTACATGACAGATCAGCTTAATTGAGACGATAGAGTACTTGCTTTGAAAGATAAATCAAAAGATAAGAACGAGGGTACGAGTGCACCTGTCAAACTAGTCACAGCATATGTTACTGTGAATGAATACTGCATTGGGACACATGTCATAAGTTGCTAAGAAGAAAAGCCATAAAATTCAACATTTCCTGACAAAGTGAACAAGAATATATATATATATATATATATATATATATTATAGACTCCTTTTCTCTATTTTGTTCTGTTTTTGTTCTTTTAATTTTTTTAATTTTGTGTTTTTTACCTGTAGCGCTTTGAGATTGGTCCTAATGAAAGGCCCATTATAAGTTTAATTTATTATTATTATTAGTAGTAGTAGTATTTCGGGAATTACATTATAACCTTTTTATTTTTAGATTTGCCATGTCCTTGGTGTATTATATTGTAGTCACACAGTATTCTAAACCTTTTTCTATGGATGTTTTTCATTAGCAGGTGGAATTTCTTAATTTAAGTTCAAGCCGATAACATCTTATGTTTGGATTGCTCCACAGTTCCGGTACAAGAGCAGAGTATACAGGCAGCCTCATGTGGATGAGAAACTGATCACCAAGCTTCACACTAAGGTAGGTGTTTGGTGTTTGCTTTGCATTTCATGTACTCTTTTGGATGGATGGATGGATGAATACAGTAGATAGATAGATAGATAGATAGATAGATAGATAGATAGATAGATAGATAGATTCATATTTACATATATATGGATAGACAGACAGATAGATAGATAGATAGATAGATAGATTCATATTTACATATATATGGATAGACAGACAGTTGGACATTGATAGATTCACAGATAGATAGATGGATAGATATTTCGATAGATAGATAGATAGACAGACAGACAGGCAGATAGATAGATAGATAGATAGATATCTCGATAGGTTGATAGCTATATAGATATTTAGATATATGGTATGTATGGATAAACAGACAGACAGGCAGATAGATAGATAGATAGATAGATAGATAGATAGATTCATATTTACATATATATGGATAGACAGACAGATAGATAGATAGATAGATAGATAGATACAGAGATAGATAGATAGATAGATAGATAGATACATAGATACATAGATATATAGATAGATAGATAGATAGATTCATATTTACATATATATGGATAGACAGACAGTTGGACATTGATAGATTCACAGATAGATAGATGGATAGATATTTCGATAGATAGATAGATAGACAGACAGACAGGCAGATAGATAGATAGATAGATAGATAGATAGATAGATAGATAGATAGATAGATAGATAGATAGATAGATAGAGAGATAGATAGATAGATAGATAGATAGACAGACAGATAGATAGATAGATAGATAGATAGACAGACAGACAGACAGACAGATATTTCCCCTCCTATTCCCCACCCATTTCACCACACACCTGTTTTT
>OOFB01037596.1:0-11927 GCA_900323305.1 Trachyrincus murrayi
CACACACACATGCACGCATACACACACATGCGCATGCACACAGACAGACATAAATACACACACACACACGGACACACAGACACTCACACGTACGTACGCACACACGCACGCACACACACGTACACACACACACACACACACACACACACACACACACACACACACACACACACACACACACACACACACACACACACACACACACACACACACACACACACACACACACACACAGACAAACATACACGAACAGTCATACATACACACACACACACAGACATAGACACACACACACACAGACAAACATACACGAACAGACAGACATACATACATAGGCACACACACACACATGCGCACACACATACACACACACACACACACACAGACAGTCATACATACACACACACACACACACACACACACATAGATACACACACACTCGCCCTGCGTCTCCAGTGATGTACTGCTGCAGCACCATTCATCCGCGGCGCTCGCTTGACAAAACATTTAAGACAGCAGGTCATCCTAATTATATTCAAGGTTAGCCACTCGCCTCCCCTCCCTGTCTTTGGTAAATATGATATTTCCCCAGCTGGTTACACCACTGTAGGTGTTTATTACCAACGGCCACATCAAACCTTCCTGCTCACACCGGGGGGAAGAGAATCTCCTCAGGTCGGCTTCCACGCTAGTTAATATTTTATCTTCCATAGTGGTATAATGACTTCTATTGATTTCTCATCATCTCTTATTAATGCAGTCTGGTGCCAGGGTTTTTAATGCTAATCACACATTACATTACATTACACGTTTCATGTCAGGCCTCACATTAAATGAAGCGTAATGTAGAATACATCTCAACGGCAACAACAACAAAAAAATGTCGCGTGTGCTAAGCGTGTGCTGAGCGCGTGCTAAGCGTGTGCGTGTGGGCCGCCTCGCGGAGATTAAATTTTTTCTGAAATCAAATATCTAAATATACAACATGGAGGCAGCTGGCGGACATTGAGACAAGTCGGAGCGCGCTATAAATCCTTTCCTCCCTGACTGTTCACCGGTCCGCTAATGTAAGTGTGTTCACAATGTAATACGGCTAGCCGGGCCGCTAGGTCTTCATAGCCATAATACACAGGCTTTAGCGCGCCAATGACACAAATGGCGGACTTTAGCGAGCGAAGCCAGAGCAAAGTGAGCTGTTTAAGTCCCGCTGTGTTGCGTATGCATGGCGTTGATTCATGGCGGCGCATGATGGACGCTGAGCGGTGATCAGGGCGCGGGCAGTCCTTCTGACTTGGCAGACGGCGAAGGTGCAGCCGTGCCAAAACAGCTGTCCGGCTGGCAGCGCGCGCAGCAGGTCGCCCGCCCCGACAACTGATCTATCTATCACCGCGGCAACCGGGGGCACGACAAGGACACCGACGCGCGAAGCGAAGAGTCTTAAAGGACGGCCGGTGGGGTTTGTAAGTGTGCTGAGGGATTTATATTTGCGTTAATGTTTGTTTATCGCTTGTTTTTGTTCGTTGACGATTTTAGATTTGGTCAAGGAATCGGATCTTAATCAGGTCAGGTGTCCATTTTGAATGTGCTTGTTGTGTAGTTCTCTTGTCTGCATGAATGTAGTCCTCCTTGTCTCATCTCTCAATATCCAAACACGGGGAACTAGATGTGATGTGCGATGTAATTGGTCGAGAAGAAAATCAAATCAACTCAAGATTTTTGAACTGTTTTCTCTGGGTCAACTGTTAATAAATGGCCCCGGGGTGCCGGGCGACGGGCACGGTCTCTCTTTTGTTAAGGAAAACAGTAGCGAGGAGGAGATTGCTTCATATGAGAGAGGGCTTTTCTCTCTGGTGGCAGGTTTTTGTTTACACTTTTATTATATCTCCGCTATATTATCTCATGGCTCACATCCTGGGTGCAATCTCAAGGACAGGCTTTAATCTCCTGACGCTCGCTCTCTCTCTCTCTCTCTCTCTCTCTCTCTGTCTCGGTCTCTCTCTCTCTCCCGCCTGGTTGTCCTGTAGTGCGCGGGGGAATCGGGAGAGGGCTTATATTACAGTGCATGAATCAAGGCAAAATGAAATGCACTCCAGACGCTTTCAGATGGCTTTAATTTATGGCAGGGAGGGATGCGGACACACATACACACACACACACACGTGCATGCACACGTACAAAAAAAAATGCATTTCATGTAATCTGATCACTTTGATTTGATGCTGAATTTATGAGCAATCTGACTCTGCCGGGCTGAGTGACTGATTTTAAAAATAGAGCGTGGTGATGGATTGCTGATCTTTGACCTTGGGTAATGCGTAATAGTGATGTTAACAACTATGAACTTTATTGTAATGTGCCAAGCAAGTGTATTTTCTTCGCCGGTGAAATTTTTTTCTTTTAGTTTCGGCAAAACAAGAAAGAGCCCTGTGATGGGTTGGTGGTTTCTGACCTTGGGTAATGTGATGTTAACAACACTGATGATAACTTTATTATAATGTAACAGTAGCAGTTTATCTTCTCCAGTGAAAAATATACATTTATATATTTGCAGCCCTGTGATGAGACATTTATTATGATGTACCTGTAAGCTGCGTATTATTTTCCCCAAAGAAAACTTTTTCCAATCGTTTACACAATAGTTACATTTACAATCGAATCATTTTGTTGTGCGTCTTGGTAATCGTTTGTCGTCTCATTTGAACTGCTCCGAGGTTTATAGGAAATCTCTCATTACAGACGCGACGACCAAGATGAGGAGGAGACACTTGAGGAGCATGTCTGAATCCGCTCATTTAGCAGAGATTGACTTTCTCGCTGTCTTTTTTTTTTATTGTGGTCCGTGTTCCATTGATGTTTCAATTGTAAATATCATCTCTCACTCCTCTGGATCCTCAGAGCTCAAATCAATCTGTGAGTGTTGGGTGTCTGCTTGTTGGCTGCAAATCCATTACAGTCACTCCAGACCCGGCAGGGCTTCTGGCTGCTCGCGCATTAAGAGGTCCGCAGGCGTTTACAGGGAAGTGTGTGTGTGTGTGTGTGTGTGTGTGTGTGGGGTGGGGGGACGCATCAAGTTTTAATGCTCAAAGCCGCAGAAACCAATGAGAGATTAGGCTGACTCATTATTCCACTTTAATACCTTGTGGCGCTCCCAGAGCACTGCAAAACACTATCCAAATATACATCATTTTCTTTTTATCAAAATACAAATAGAATGCAGATTATTATTATTATTATTATTTTGAATCCTTTGCTCCAAGGAGCAGATTACGCGTAGATAACGGAGCTGTAATCGAGTAGAGTTGGCTTATCAGGTCCAGTTTTGCGACATATTAAGGAAATCCATCCATCAGCACATTGGAGCTCTTAAAAAAAAACACAAAAAACCCTCCTCTTCCTTCCTTCAGCTTCGCCCCCGCGCCCCCCCCCGCCCCCGTGGGTAACATGGATGACACCTGGTTAGCAAGGAAGTACACCATGGAACACAGGAAGCCACAATACTTTCACATGCACCCAATAAGAACGTGGTTCTCCTCTCATAATCATATTAGTCATCACAGCAACCTCAAGGAGAGGATGCTTGTGTGTGGCCCGCTGTGTGTGTGTATGTGTGTGTGTGTGTGTGTGTGTGTGGGTGGGGGGGCAGCCATCTTGTTATATATATATGACGGTCTCAGCGAATTCCTCTGCAAAATTAGTGTCTTCTCTGAGAAATGAACTGCATGTTCACTCTACAGCAGCTTGTGAACATCTGTGTGTGTGTGTGTGTGTGTGTGTGTGTGTGTGTGTGTGTTAAATAAGAGGGTTGAGGGTGTTGGGTTGGGGTGGGGGGCAGTAGGGGGGGGTGGGGTGATGGTGGAGTTCAGCATGCGCTCAGCTTGTGTCTATCTGGCTGAATCCTCCCGCCTTCCTTTACTCATCAGCAGACAAAAAATGTTATAATCATTTTAATAACTTTTAGTTTCGCAATGTAGGTACTTGAGGTCCAGCTGAACTCAAAGCTCAGAGTTTGGTCTTGTCATTAAATATTGGGTGTATGGAAATATGAAATATAATAAAGTGTAATCTCCGGCTCCTCCTAGCTCCTCCCGCTCCTCCTAGCTAAGTGTCGAGGTGTTAATATGTGAATTGTTAATAAACTAATAAACTAAACTAACGGAACAAAACTGTGGGTATTTTTACCTTTTAGTCTATCTTTGGCCATCTATACAAAATCTATAAAAAAAAATTTTACATCCTTGTTGTACGTCTTCAACTTTAGTACAGATTTCAACCAAAACAAAACAACATGTAAACAACGCTTAGTTAGGTTGTACTAGTTGTACTATTACCAGGTGTGAGGCAATAACTCCAAGAGGTCCATGTAATAAACATTCTCCACTTGTTTTTTCAACTGCAGCCATTTTTCACACAAAGTAAACAAAATCCAGCAAACAGAGAAATAATGGCCATCAAACATAATCAAAAGGGGGCCCGTGTCAGGACATGTTTATGACGAGCATCCAAGCTGGTCCAAGCTCTTTGGTGCTGGTTTACCATTAGTTAATGGAACATTTTACCCACAATCCCTTTCAAGGACCACTTCCCCGTGTTCCATGTGACACAAGTTGTTTCTTTTTCTTTTTCATGAAAAGTTCTAAGGCGGTTTTTTGCTAACTTTCTCAACTGACACCATTCAGTTAAACAAAGAAAATACCCTACTACTTTATTCTGCTTTATTCTATCTCTTTGCTTTCTTCACTGCGACTGTTGAAATAGTAAAGAAGAAAAAAACACAAAAAAACGATCTGGCAGTCAAAAGATGGGGTAGGGAAGGAAAGAGAGAGTGGTGGTAAAAAAAAAAAAAGGACTTTGTATCTTGAAGAAATTATTCACGGCTCGGGTTCAGAGGAATGCTGGTAGTATGATGGGCTGTGACAAGTGTATGGACCAGTCTGCCGCATCTCCTCCTACAGAAACCATTAGCGACTCGGAACGGGGGAGCCGCCGCTGCTCGTCACCATGCTGAAGAAACAGGGACAACGTTGCCGAGGTTTGGCTGCAGTCAAGTTTTTTTCTGTTCTTTTTTTCTTTTCTTTTGAAGGAGCTCCAAACTGCTCCGGATCTGATCTGAAATTTGAGTTCTGCCTTTCGTCCGGGAATTTCATGTCAAGTAGTAAAAAAAAAAAAAAGGGGGAGCCGTTATTAGTGATGTTTGTTGCAGAAAAACACTTTTTTTCTATGGCTGATGGGTGCACCCAGAGTCTTTCCAGCTTTGATTGGGACTTTTATTTTGCTTCTCTAGACAAAATGATTGAAAGCAGAATTTACACCAAACGCAACGTGTTCGTAAACAACATGTTCAAATTAAATGATTGCCAACACAATTTCTCGTTTCATCTCATCACATACATATGCTTTGATATTCATCACAATAAATATCAAAGCATTACATTTTTTGTAAATACAATACATTTCCAACCAAACTTTTACTTTAAAAAAAAATTAAATTAAATTGTGCTTGTGTTTTTTTCTGTCTGTAATTGTTCCATCTGCTGTGACATTGGGCGCTATAGAAGCATAGTGTTTACGCATTCAGAGATGAAATGGACGAAAACGGGGGGGGGCTTTGCAGCAGGCTAAATACCGGGGGACAGTGACACGGCCCCTTCTTACACACACATCAGAGGGAGGCATGAGGCCGCGCAGCACGGCTAACGACCCCGCCGCGCCGCTCCTCGCTACTCCAGCGCATGGGCCGAGACGACGGGCGCGCTTTGTACCTTTCGTCTATTGTCTATCTCTCGACGAGGCCTGCGGCCCTCAGGATGAGCCTAGGAGTTCAGTTTCGACACAAAGCCCACAGAACCTAGCGTCCTCTGATGTGAGGTTCAAACAATCCCCAGCCTGTGAATTATGGAGCTGAACTCGCTCAGAGCGCTGCGCAAATTAGCGGGCTAACATATGCAACGGGGCTTCCTGCGCGCCCACGGGCCGTGCGTCCAAACCTAAACGCAATAGCGACAATCAACTCGCCGGGGTGTCTCCATTTGGTGAATGTTAATGCCCTGACTACAAACACAACAACAACAACAACAACAACACAAAGTACATGCAAAAGTACGTGCAAAAAAAAGTAACCCACAAGATAGCGGAATTGGCGTCCGCTCTGCTCTGGAGTTTGAAACTTTGTTTCTCTCGCTCAGTTTTTTCCCTCCCCTCTCTCTCTCTCTCTCTCTGTCTTTCTCTCTCTCTCTCTCTCTGCACCGTCCCTCTGGATGCCAATCAGCAGACAGGTGGAGAACAAGCGGCCCCTTAAACACTGAGTGGATGGGAACGCAGGCTGTCTCCCCACGCGCCGCTATTGATCTGTTTGAGTGTGCTGTCAAAGTGTGATGTGTGCACAATCGTGGGGGTGAGGGGGGGGGGGGGAGTACGGGGGGGGGTATGGGAGGGTGGGTATAGACCCTAGCATTTTATGTGTTTCGCTGTTGGGTCAGGTCATCCGCCCCGGACCAATCAACAGAGAGCAGCATCTCAACTTTCGCCCCCGTGACAGCGCTGGAGAAAACTAAAGTCAGGGTCAGAAAACAAACTGCAATCTGCCTGTCAGTACTGTAACAGGGGTGCAGAATATCTCCTCTCCTACAGATAGCTCTCTCTCTCTCTTTCTCTCTCTCGCTCCCTTTCTCTCTCTCACTTGCTCTCTCTGTCTCGGTCTTTGTAACTCAGAAAGCTCATCGCTCAAAAGGCAACCAAAAAAACCACACAGAGAAAAAGAGGGCTTTTGATTGACTGCACTTGTGTCTAATGGGTGTCAGTCTTTGAGTGTGAGCAACCTGCAATGAAAGGTTGAATGCGAGCGCAGTCGTCGGGCCACTTGTGTGTTATTGTGAGGGTATTTCGCTTGAGTGGATCGCAATTATCCAGGGATGACAGACACCGGTATTAGGGCGCTGCTGCTTGTTACGGGGGCTTCACAGCCGAGCCAGGTAGCAGGCCCAACAAGAGCCAGAAATCATGTACATACGACCAAAGGAGGGGGAGGAGGCTGATGACACACACACACACACACATGCCCATCAAATCATCTGGGGAGAAAACAATCAGAGATAAAACATATCAATCACGACGCGTTAGCACTCCACTTCCCTCTCGGCTCTCCCCGTCTCTTAGCCTGTTGGTTTATGCCCTCAGGAGGAGAGAGCATCTCTCCGATTGGATGGACTCCTTAAACATGAGTACTTTACCATTTCTTGATGAAGCTATGACCTCTTGATTCAAAGGGCTGTCCTCTGTGCCACCACCCTCTATCCTACAAACAAATGCCGATTTACACATAGATGAATATCACCTTCCAAGCGATGATCACTGAAACGGCTGACTCAAAGGCTCCTTCATCTAGTCTGCCAGTAATGCCCTGTGGTAAATGTATTCATATTATTGTATGATTCTGTCTTTTTTTGCGTTTTTTTATTATATTCATTCATAGAAAGACACAGAGGGAAATCGTCAAAGTATTGTGTTATTTCTCGTCTAGGATTAATAAAGCACATCTTATTTATTATGTATATTATACATTTATTACACTACCCATGGCTCACAGATCCGACGAACGTACAAAAACACAACACAAGCGTGCATCTAGTTTCTTCTGCTCGACCCCACGTGCCTAACAGGGTGACCCCTGGGTTTCCAGTGAACCGCCCGCGTGTTGCCTACCCAAGCAGAACCTGCCGGTCCACCTGCAAACCCTGCAAAACAACCCCGCCGCACGCAGACCCGAGGCCTGCAGACGCACGATGACAGCTGCCACATCGCTCCGCTAATTTCTCAGAACAAAGACGGAGACGGAGAGAACAAAGACAAAGAAACAGAAGAAGCAGCAACTTTTAACACTTTTTTTTGTTTTTTGTGCCGAGGACACGCAGGAGGATTCGTATGTTTGGGTGATGGGCGGTGTGTGTGTTCCGTGCGACGGGGGGGCGGTTGAATCCCGCTACTCAGCGGTAAAACGCGCGGGCGTTAAGTGCGTGAGTGACCTCTTGAAACGCTGCTGCCATGCTGCGGGCGTTTGTCCCTCCCTTTTGTTGTGATGGAAACACGCTGCCGCTGCTGCTGCTGCGGTAGCAATACACAACCATGGGGTCCTCCCGCGTCTTTGATGTGCATTATCCCCCCCCGCATGCTTTCTGATATATATTTCTTTTTTTTTATGATTATTGCACCAGCACAAGCAGAATAGTATTCCTCTGGGAGTCAAAGGAAGGCCTCTTTGGCTGCAGGCTGACCTGCGGGCGCTGAGTTGCTGTTAATGTGAAAGCGAATGGTTAATATCTACCATTCGCCTGGCGCTTTTGTTCATAACAAATGATGGTGATGCTTTGATATGTTGGTGTGTGTGTGTGTGTGTGTGTGTGTGCGTGTGTGTGTGTGTGTGTGTGCGTGTGTGTGTGTGTGTGTGTGTGTGCAGTGCAATCATTGTGATTTATTCACGGTTCCAACCGTGTAGCTTAGCATGTAGTTATGTTGTGATGTGCTCCCATGAATGGTCACATGTTTAAAATGCTATATCCACCTATATTCATAAAATATATTCATAAAATAAATTTTTTCCCGTGTGCTGTTGATTAGCGCCATCTTTGACGATCAGTAACAATACATGAGGGGGCACGGGGGGGGCGGGGCACGGGGGGGGGGGGGGGGGGGGGGGGGGGGGGGGGGGGGCGGGGCGGGGGGGGGGGGGGGGGGGGGGGGGGGGGGGGGGGGGGGGGGGGGGGGGGGGGGGGGGGGGGGGGGGGGCAAGCGTTTTGTGAGACGCCGAGTAGGAAGCGGGACCGAGTTGGAATCGGGACAGGAGTGGATCAACATGACGGAGGAGGGACAGAGTTCAACTGGGGGGAAAGAGGGAAAAAAATAAAATAGAAAACGCCAAAGTAAGAGCGCGGACCTTCTCAAGTTTCTTTTTAATAGCGCCGGGGACGTTTCTGTCTCCCTCTGCGCCCAGCACCGGACCCCGGCCATTAGGGCCTCCTGGCAGAATGTGTAAACCCCCCCCCTGCTATTAAAACCACAATTTGCACTGTCAGCTCCTAGGAGCCGAATCTATGACCACCATGCAGATCCCCCTCGCCCTTCTCGCCAGGCTCAGACCCTCATTTCTTTCCTCACCCCTCTTTCGCGAAACAACTTTCAGGCCACAATAACCATCATCAGTTAAAATGCAGAGGCTCCATTACACTTGTGCCTGCTCCTGCAGCCCTGCATTAAGCTAATATTATCTATTCCCTCAGTGGGCCATTCGCACACCCCATCAATTATTAATCTCCCTAGCTCACCAGCTAATGTTTGGTCTGAATTATTTAGACGCCCATCTTCATTTATCAATAAACATAAATGTTAAACAAAGAATGCTGATGAGGTAGCATG
The DNA here is from genome assembly GCA_900323305.1 of Trachyrincus murrayi. Classification (NCBI taxonomy): domain Eukaryota; kingdom Metazoa; phylum Chordata; class Actinopteri; order Gadiformes; family Macrouridae; genus Trachyrincus; species Trachyrincus murrayi. Next base: position 9,406 of record OOFB01037596.1, read on the forward strand.
CAGCACTGTTAAAAAAAAGCAGTAATGCATGAATAAATAAATACACTTTATGAGATTATCTGGATGGGCGTGTTGATTTAGAGATGTGATATTCACTAATGTATCAAGTGCGAGTAAAGAAGGTGTTACATACACAGAGGGACACAAGGAAGGCAGTGACTGCATGCCCCCCGTCTTTGTTTACAATCCACCACTTTCAGTGTTTTCACAGTCCACAGGCAAAACACAGTTAAATAGTTACACAATAATACACAAAATAAAGGTTTTCGTTGTATTCTGTTTATAAATAAATGTGTTTTTAAAGTTAATTCCAATCCCTGGCTGTTCTGCGCTTTGTTGGTGAAAGCTCTTCCATATTAAGACCAGGCCTCTCCCTAGGGTGCCATTACTGGCCAATACCCCTGCAGTGAGAACAAAATGAAGTAGTGCCTCTGAGATGTCCAACCTGTTAAAGTGGGGTGGTGGTGGTGGTGGTGGTGGGGCGAGAGAAATGAACAGACACAGGAACACAAGCCCCTCTCTGTGTGAGCCTCCCAGACTGAGCGAGAGGCCTTTCCACACCACGGCACTCTTTGACTAATGAGCGAAAACAGCCAATGGTACAGCCCGCCCTATGCAAACACATTTGGATATTATGGATGACCTACGAATGGCCAGGAGAAGAGAACACAAAAAAAAAACACAAAATCGCTCCGGCCTGAAGGACTGAGATTGAGTGCAGGTTTAAAGTTGCCGTCTGGCAGACGGTCTTCAAGCCAAAGACTTGAATGAATGAGTGAATGACACGTCTGCTTTGGAATGCCAAGAATTCCTCGGTCTTCAGGGAAGTGATGAAGACAGTCTCTTGAGATGGGGAATCAGCACAACCTTGACAAATCAAATGTCTTGGTGTATAGACAGGGTACCTGAGACCAAGTGTGCGCGTGTGTGTGCGTGCGTGTGTGTGCGTGCGTGTGTGTGCGTGCGTGTTTGCGTGCCTGTGTGTGTGTGTGTGTGTCTTCAAAGAGACTGATGTCGGGTGCCACTAGAATTGGGTGGGATCGGTTCACATCCAAAACTGTCCCAAAAAAATATCCAGGTTCCCCTTACTTGAATCCACCTGTTATCATTTAAAGGGAAAGGACAGATTGCATTACAGAGGCGGCACAAAGGGGCCGGCGGAGCTGTGGAAAACATTATCAACAGACTATATAGCCAGGGTGTGTTTCCTTCTCTCTGTCCCTCTTTCATCCCGCCATTTTCCACGTTTTACATTACCTGCTGGTATTTTTCCGCCAGACGAGCCCAACATTCGATGCTGTGCCTTCTTCGTACCACGCCACCGACCCCCCCGGGCACCTTAACCATCCCCCCCCCTCCCCGACGGCCTGGCTCAGTGTTGGGTAAACAAGGCGGAACCCCGCCCCGCCGCCACCGCCAGCGCCGGCTAAGCTAGCGCCTCGTGACAGAGCGATGAATGAGTGATTTAAGGTTTCAAGTGAGCAGCTTTCACAGTTAATTAACCTGCTGATGGCTGCTGTGAGTGTGGTGTGCCAGAGAGGGGGCGGGGGGGAGAAGAAGAATTGATGGAGGAGGAGGAGGAGGAGGAGAAGGAGAAGAAGCCTCCTTCAGTCACTTCAGCGTTTCGAGTGAAGACAGCCATGGAGCGCATTAGGCTCAGGGGTTCCCAATAGTGCGTTCACCCATATGTGCAGACTGGTTTCCCAGGATGCTACTGGCACCACAGTAGCCCCTATGATGTATGTTCTCGGCGACATGCCTTTGTACAACAAAAAAAGGATGGTGTTAGCTAACTACTGCTCATCAGAACGTCGTTTGAAAGTTGGGGAGTCAATCACATCAACTCTGTATGTTTGACAGTTGCTTCGAGTTTGAGGTTGGGTGGATGACTGCTAACTCCACATGCGTCAATGCATCTGCTGTATCAAAGTTCTGTTTCTGGGGGCCGGGGGGGGGGGGCATAAGTGGGGTTTGTGGAGTCGTGGTTGGGTCAGTTGGCAATCTGTGGTTTTAATAAGCATCCACGGCTCAACGTAATCATTTAGATATGATCTCACTGGTTCCGACCATGAAGCCTCTCACCAGCACAGGAGAATTCTCATGTTCTAAATGGAATATCAGTTATGACTTAGTCTCACACTCAGGGATACTTGCCACCTCTGGGATGGCTAAAGACCAACGAGTGTTTCATTCTTGTGAAATTCTCAGGGAGTTGGCTGCTGAGCTGCATTTAAATATGATCTAATCACGCCTGGCTGCAAATCTCCCAGACACTTAGTGTTCACACTGGGAGGTCAGGGAGTTGTGGAAGATGAGTGGTTGCTGGCTGGTGGGTTCAGGACACACACACACACACACACACACGCACACACACACACACACACACGCACGCACACGCACATGCAAACATACACACAGGCGCGTATACACACAGAAACAGGATGTATACAGATGCACGCAAACACACACATAAACACACACACACACACCTAAAAATCCAGGGAAAAGGGCATGCAGAAATC
>OOFB01037598.1:0-10386 GCA_900323305.1 Trachyrincus murrayi
CGACCCTTAACAGGCACCCCACAGTTAATATTTATCAGATGGGGTCCCATGTTAACTAACACTGCTGTGAAATCCTACTTGTAACGAGTGGTGTTATGAAAAATAGTAACACATTTATCATCATTATGTGCAACACTCATCTACTCTAACAGGCTTATTTTCAAATTTAAATGATAAAGCCTTTTCAATTTAAATATTCATACATCATAGGGCTTTTTAGAGTGATGTACAATACATGACTCGCCTTATAAATATCTGTAATATATATAAGTGGGATTTCAGGGGAAAAAAACAAGTAAAAATTATGAAATTTAATTTTTATAAATTTATCCAAGACATTTTCTCATACATACTTTCAACCACTCCTCTGGGTGTGGCTACAGGGCTTTCTGGCTCAGCTCTGGGAGGCGGGTCTGGAATCTCGATTGCACCCTTTTCAGCTGGATACAAGACAAATAATACAAATTATGACTGATATCATGTTTGATCATAAAGCTTTTTCAATCCTTATTTTGCAAAACCAAAATATTACAATTCAGATTATCTCATATGTTGTGTTTTTATTTTTTCACACAACTAAGCATACTTACGTAGAGCTTTAATCTGTGCAATCAGTTTTCTAGCTTCTATTGGCCTCAGTACATTGACAAGATCTTCCTCCTGGACATATTTTCAAGTCTTCCAGGGTTTCCACGCCCAATGTCTGGAGAGCCTCAACCACCAGTTCATTTGCACTTGAGTTTGGCAGCACAGAGCCAATGAAGCCAGCGAGATCGCTGTATCCATGACTCAACAAAGAAAGAAAAAAAGAAATCACCATCATTTCTTATCATTCCCTACTCAGAATCTGCTATGCTATGTTTGAGGGAAATGACTCTAGTTCCACAATGAGCATAATCAGGCAATGGATAGTAATCCAACAACAGCTCTCCATTTATGCACCTCATGCCCCCACTTGCTGTGTGAAGCTCATACAGTCCCAGTTCTGGTAAATATGATGAACCATGAGGTGTCACAAGGAAATACACATTCTTATCGTCCATTATTAACATAATTATTATATTTGTGCAAACTCTGTTGGCATGCCAGGACCAATGCACAGAAAAAAGCTCTTTCTGTAGCATGTGCCTTTCCACTGTATCTCAGTAGACACTGCAAGATCACATTCCCCAGGCAAGCTTGCTTCTACTGCACTGCGTACTGCATCGCTGTACAACTCTGCATGGTAAGGGGTGGAGTTCTTCACTTGCAAAGTAGGAGCAAAGACGGAACTTGAGTTTAGATATGTCTGCAGAAGTTGGTGGTTATTTGCAAGTGTCTGGCACACATTTTTTGTGTTCTTCGCACACATCTTTTGAAATAAGAATGCTTGCTTTCGAATCTCATTGTCCACAATCTTATGAGTGGGCCAAACTTGAGTATCAAAGCAGGATAGTGGACAATGTAATGGTGCTTTGGTTTGAGTTTGTGATCAGGAAACATCTCTTTTCTTGTCTCTAGATACTCCACAACAAGAACATTGAGCAAAGCAACTTGAGAGAGAGATATTCTTGGGGCACATATTAATTCCACTAGTTCTTTCAGTTGGATTGTCAGCTGCCACACCGGATCATCAGTGTCTGTGATCTTTTCACCTATTATAATAGGAAGGAGCCTCAGGAGAGACCAGTTCTCTGCTGTCTGACCACCTATTTTAACTCCCTTTTCAGCAACCGGTGAGGGAGTAGAACTTGCATCAGATCCATGATAGCTAAACTGTTGGATTCTCCGGTTAAGCTGACTGTAGGTGAAAAATGTCTTTACCTTTACAAAGTACTTGATGTAAATGGCCAAGTCATATGCCACAATTCCTTCAAATACATCATGACCAATACAAGGTGGGAGGCCAGGCTGACAAACATGAAAGTAGGTGAGGGAATTTCAAACTGAATCAAATTTCAAACCTCTGCTTTCTGCCAGTGCACCACTTTGTAGCGCTTCTACTGCCTCATTGTAGTTTTGCACTGTTCAGGGTGGGGCACCTTTTTGAAAATCATTGAGCTCACTTCTGGTTACAAGGCAGTATCTGCAGAAGTAAGTCGAGGTACTGAAATTCTCAGTGAAACCTCCAATATTGTGAGACCCCAAATTATCTCCAGCAATGCAGAGAACTGTTGCCTTAACAACATGCCCAGATATCACAAGCCCATTTGTCTCCAGTTTCTTGATATCTGACAGCATTGTGGAGAACACTTTGTCATGGCCAAAATATTTAAAATCTAACTCTTTACACAAAAGCAAAAGCTGTAGATTTTCAACACTGGAACGATAAAACGGGTCGAAGTTGGCGAGTGTAAAGTAAACCCCAAGTATCTTTTTTTTTTTTTTTTTTTGCAGACCCAAGAGGATTCACAATCTCAAAGGCATCCTGATACAGTATGAGTTTTAGAGTTATACCTGACTCCATAAACAGTGCATTACACTTGTATACAGAGCCATCTGTCACATCATTAAGAACGTGTGCAGAAGTGTCATCTACAGACTTGGTACATTCTTGCCACACAATGGGGTCTTTAAGCAAAGCCTCCAATGTCTCTTTTATGGGGATATACTGAGCAAATCGTTCCTTTCGATTTTCATCAATGCCCAAACTTATAGCTTGAGGGTGCACATAAGAAAAGTTTGTCTGAAAATATTGCCTTCTCAAATGCTCACTAGAGAGTGCAGGGCTACAGGATGCATGCAAACTAGTGTCATTTAGACTTGTCAAAACATCTTTGATTTCTGACTCTGTCAAGTTGGTATTAGCTTGCAAGGCACCTTTAATTTGACTTCTTGTGTACTGATGACACACATCACTGAGACTGTTTACTTCTTCCACAATCATCTGAATAGTGGAGGAAGGTACAAGGTATTTGGCCTGCAACTTCATGTAAAACATACGCAAATTTCTCATATATAACCCTTTCATATCAGCTGGGTCCAGGGTATCCTCAGGCTCATCATGTACAAAGCTTACATCCAACTGACTTTTAGCAACATTAGAGGACTGGCTAGGCACAGAATTAACAAAATGCATAGACGATACTTGCACAGATGTAGCATTTTTATGCTTTCTAGAAATGTGTGCAGTAAAAGAGGACCTCAATGAAAAGGCTTTGCCACAACCTTTGAATGGGCACTGCACTTCTTCTTTCTTTGAAACATGAGCCTTCAAATGATCTAAAATATCTTTCAGATCAACGCATTGTTTCTGGCAATGACGATATTCACATTTCAGTGGACCCTGTATTGTTTCACATTGTGACACAGATGACTGTCTATGGTGGCGATAAATGTGACTTTTAAAATAATTGTATTTTTGAAACCTTAATTTGCACCCAACTATACAACAGGCATATTGACCGTGTGCTTCATTTTTGTGTAATTCTTGATGACTTACATACCCTTTCACTGTTTTTAAAGCAATGCCACATGTAGGACATGTGAAGGCTTTTATAACACTTGTCATATTGCAACCTATGCAACGAATCTTACTTCAGCATAATGCTTGAGCTTGAAGACTTCTGGATGCTGTCAAGTTGGAGTTCAAGGCAGCTAACAGTCCACTTCCTGGTCCTGCAGCCAACTGCTGAAGGGAAAAAAAGAGAATTCTTTCATTGTTCCTTAAACTTTTACAGTGTGACCATTTTGTAGCTTAAACCAACCTTTATGATTGACTGGGAGCTCTTTAAAAAAAAAAAAATCATTATTATATCATACCATTACCATATGTCATACACCACTAAATCTGGGCATTTGCAGAGTAACCTAAAATAAGTAGGATGAGTCAGTTTGGACAGTTTTCTGACATTTTACAGACCAAATGATTGTCAGATTAATCAATGAAGATAATCTTGTGTCGTAGCTCTAATCAGATTTTATTTATTTGTTTATTTTTGCAGGGACAGTGCACAATTAACAATAATTGCACGTTAGCTTACAGCTAATTTACATCTGTTGTTCCTAGGCAGATGGATTAAAAAAACAACAACAACTACAAAACAAATATACTGTATAAAACAGCACAATACATAAAAGTTCATTAGTGTGAGATAATAGTTAGAATAGGAATAGATACAATAAATACAAGGCAATCATTGGTGGTGACTTGACTGGCCAAAGCTTGAGGCTGGTTTTAAACACTGCAAACTTCCTGAGTCTCTAATGTTTGTTGGTATGGAATTTAGGGCTGTCCTCGGCTAAAGAAATTCTTAGTTGACTAATCGTCATAGGATTTTTCACCTAATCCATTAGTTGATTTCATCGACACATCTGTAAAATTTGAGTTTTCCACATGCAATAATGCAGAAGGGTCTCTTTAAATGTAGTGCTTACCAGAGATGTGCTCATAATTTTTCAGGAAATAACTAATTCAGCATGGAAAAAAGCATAAAAATCAACTAACAAAGTCTTAGTCGACTAAGACCAAACCGACCAAATAATAGACTAATTGACTATGAGGGGGCAGCCCTAATGGAATTCCACTTCCCCACTACTTTAGGATTATATTCTCGATCAAATTATTAGTTATTCATTAATTGATAATGAAATAATTGCCAAATAATTTTGTGGCAATAAACTAATCGATTACTCGACTATTTGTTTCACCCCTTACTCACATGTTCTCAAAAGTACTCAGAGTGTTTGTGAAACCTCCTTGTAAATGTAATTTGAGCACAAAATTTTATTTAGACAAATTTTTTCTCATCATCATGGTTATATTTACATTATAGCAACGTAATACATAAAAAAATATTGCCAAAGTTAACTTACCTGAAGGATGATTTTCTGAATGGGGACCCTCCTGATCTTGTTGATTGCTACAAGTCAATAGATGCAAAGGAGCAAATTCCTTACAGTATTCATTCTTGAGATACATCAAATTGATTACAACATTGAAAAGAGGTGTAATTGAAGGGTATAAATTTACGTTACATCTGTCGGGCCACATACATGTATCCAGTGCTTTAAGTGGAATAAAAAAGGTGCCAGTACTCTAAATCAGCAACTGCACGGCACGTTTTCTGTAATGTGTTTTGCCATTGTGTTCTTCAGCTCATCTGCTATGTGGTCGATGATTTCGCCGCAGGTTTATTTATAGAGTGCAAAACCTTGCCCACGTTCAGCCCGTTCAGTTGCTGTAACTTCAAATTAATTGGCATGTCCGTGAATGGACGGCTATGCTTGCCAATTTTATATGCCGTTCGAAAAACTCTTTCGTAATCTGATCTATGCATAGACTGCACTTGCATTTGAATTGCTTCACGTGAAGCACATTTAAGTATGTCAGCAGCTTTTACATGGGCTTGTGATTCTCTGTTCTTTGATTTTTTTTCTTCTCAGGATATATTGCTATATGTTAGACCCAAATAGCTTTGACTATTTTCTAAAAGAATTCGCGTTACGAGAAGTAAGCTAGTTTAACGCATGCTTACCAGCTAACGACGACGGTAACTCGGTAGTAAATGGTATTAATTTTACTAATGTCTCCGAAATTTGATACAGTAAGCCAACATAAGCACATGTCAATACAAACCAGCAATAACAAGAACAGAATTGGTTTAAATATACTCACAAATCTCCGCTTTTCATGCTCGAGGAAAGGGACAGAAAATGGCGGCTCTCGCTACTTCTCAGTACCTGGCTGCTGCCTAAGTGCCCGGATGTTGAAAAACAACACTCATAGGTGTTGATTACCGTAACTCGCGATGTTAACACCAACAACATTAGGTTCTCTCACTGGTACAGAGTTAATTCCTCCTTCAACACTTCACTCTAAAATAGCCTAACACCAGAATTTTAACACCAGTGAATTTGCTGTGCAGCAGTGAAAGTCCCGGTGGGTCATCAGTTAACAGCGCTACTGTTAACTGATGGGCTGATTAATTAACAGCGCTAAACCAGGGAAAACAAAGAGGCGATCCCCGGTCAAGTCCAGCGTGACTAGCGGGCTACCTGACCTGCTTCAGAGCGGTGGCACTATCCTCTGAGTCCGTGGCCAACTATAGTGGCCCCTTGGGAAATCAGGCTGAGATAATAATAATGCAGTTTTTTCCCCTATATGCATCCAGCAGCGGCGCAACAAACAAACAATGCATTCAATGATTATTTATCATAGCCTTTAGAATCTGACCGAATTTTTGCTTTCAAGTCTCCAGAGATTCGAGTCTCAAAGCACAGAGTCTCGAGTAAGTCAAGTCTCACAGCAGGCGAGTCAAAGTGACCAGACCAATATCTATTTTTTCTTTGCAAAGGTATACACACTGCAATTAGTAGCATTTAGTAAGTATTCATTAATTAGAATATTAATTAATTAGAATTAAACTGAACCTATGACAAATATATCGTATCAAATTTGAAGCCTCTAAATTGGTGTACATGGCCCAAAAGGCAAAAATGTTTTTTTGGTTTAAGGCTCAAAGTTTTTGTTGTTGTTGACAGTCATCTTTTGATTTTATTGAACATAATGGATGAATTGGTTGAATGAATCTTTAGGCTTCAAAGTAATGCCTTTTAGATGTCCTATCTGGCTGTCTCGTTGTAAGGTCCAGGTTGTTTGACGTGAGGTGGAATGGCCTGGTAGCTGTCTTTCTGGCCCCAGACAGGTGACACTAGAACAATCTCTTTTAGACTGCTGTGTTACAAGACTGAGCACTGAGCAGCACCGTGTCATTCACAACAAGTTCTCAGATGATTAAGCTATTGCTTCGGACCAGTGTAATGGGAGGGTGGGAAGATGCCGTCTCAGTTTGCTGCGTGTAAATTAGTGTTGTGCCTGTGCCAATAGTTAAATAGATATTGAAAATACTAAATGATGCAGTGAGTACACCACCAGAGCTTTGAGTGCTCTGTCGCGTCCTTGAGGAGAGAAAACAGGCTATTGTGAATATAGGTGTGTATATAGGTGCACAATATGATGCCATGCATTTATGCAATTTAATTCTAGGTCTGCATGAGGAGAGGGACTATTTCTTGGTTTTGCTAATGGTCCAAGCATTACCCAGTCATGCCATTTCAGTAACCGAGTCAAAAACAAAACAACTCAGATAAAAAAGACACCAAGTAGAGAGGCACAAGCAAGGTCGCCTCAAGTCACCATCCCCTGCTCCCTCAAGGCCCTGGCGGAAGGGACACATAAATCACGCCGATACACTTGTCTTATCGGGGCCCTGACAGGATCTGATAAGCACTCTGCTGCCTTCGTTTTGCCTTCCAACTTCTTTGAATAGAATTGTTCTCTGAAGGAGCCCTGATGAGAGTACCGTCCGTTTTGTAACCCGACAACAAGAGATTATATCTCTGATGTTTTCGCTCTCATGAGGTCAGGTCAGGCAACTCATGCTTTGGGGCCATTCAGAAACTCTTACAGGGCAAAGCTCAGTGACAACTCTTGTTGTAAAAGTACATTTCCTTTAACAAATCTGCAACAAAATCAAGCAAACAAAATGTGTGTGCTTGGAGGAGAGGGGACCGGAGGGTATTTAACATAGACTTCAGAGATATGAGAGGAGAAAACTATTACCAGGATGTTGGCGAGGCAAAGAGCAAATGTAGCCGCATTACAGATGAGTGCCACAACGCCCACGTGGAGAAAGAAGAACAAAGTTGAGAAGCGTAACAACAATAGACTGGGTAATAAATGGCTTAGCCACAGGAGATGCATTCCCCAGTCAGCGGTAGTCAAGCAGGTCTAATGTATCTATATACACGTAGTGTAGAAGTTAATGAAATGTACAAACGCCTTGCAGATACAAGGGGAAGGAGAAGAGCCACTGGAGCAAACACACTGACAGGAAAATACATGATATGATTTACTTATATCTACTTTCTGCATGTGTGCTTTCATGCTTCCATGTGGGCTTAAATTGGAGACGGAAAAGGTCTCTCATTACTCCTTCAGTGGCTTCTGTCACCCAAGATGTTACTTAAATAGAGACATTTTTAAATTTGATTCCTTAAATTCACTTTACAAATTCACTTTAAGACATTACTCTTTTTTAATATTTTACACAATTTGGTTTTGCTATTTTCTTTTAAATGTCCAATTCCGGAAGAAAAGAAGAGCACTGTGTTTAGTGCAAATATGGTTTGCAGACCGTTGTCCTTATCAAAGAAAGATAATGTGATGATGGAGAATGCTGCATCTTTACAAGATTCCATTGCATTATCACAGTCTTTTCCTCCCCTGATAGCAGTAAAAAAAATCTATTAATGCCGCTTTGATTTATTGCTATTATTTTCCTCAAATCAAAAACCACACATTTTCCTCTTGGCATCAACGTGAGCACGGCATAAAAAGCTATTTTCATGCACCGCATTCACGCACCACGTTGTCATGTATGACCTGCACTGCTGTGAAGAATTAACTAGACTTGTGACTTCTGCTTTAACCTCACCTTTTTTGGCTTTGACTGCACTACATATGCACCCACATGATCCTACATTCAAGTCTACGTTTATTTGTATAGTCCTTTATCACAGTTTCTTTCAAAGGGCTTCACAGGCTCAGATTTGACCCCTCTATCCTTCAGACCTCAAAGAAAAACTCCCGAAACCCAGTGGGAAAATAAATAAGCCTTGAGAAGGAACACATTGGAGAGATCCCTCCTTCCGGGAATGAATTGATGTGCAATAGACCTTATTCACCTAGCGGCCATGTCGGTTCTAAATACTAGTGGTTAAACTTAATGTGGAAGTAATACTTCCACATTAAGCTGCTTACCGGCTTGTAATTTATATAAGATACAGATCCATTTTGCGATTCCCAAAAGGCTATCGTACAAAAAACGGTTACTTAAAATAAGGAGGCATATTGGCTAACGTTAGCCCTGGTTTAGACGGGAGAATACCCGATGAACACGTCCATATCAAACAGTGTGAATCAAATGATAGAATTTGGGGTGTGGGCTGGTGAGCTGGAAGGATTTTACGGGGAAGATGAAATATCTAACAATGCCTCTTGATGTCATTATTCACACAGCGTGTGAATAATCTGATCTGTCATGGACAGCTATCCATCAGGCTCCCACCGATGCCGTATGTCAGTAATCAGAAGGTCTGTGCTTGTATAAACCATAGACTGCTTATTTACTCTGTCCAGGCAATATAGAATATGGATGAATGTTTGTATACCCAGCACGTGACAAGGATTATTAAAGCTATTCTATATATACATATATATATATATATGATACAGTGTACATGATAATGCCACATTTGTTCTGCATACAAGTGATAGGCCAGAGCAAAGAGAGTTTGTGTTGGGCCCAAAGTCTGTGATAAGACACATTGAAGATCCAATGAACAGTAAATGTCACCTACCATACGGGTATGCAGATTTGTGCTAAAATGAAAAACATGACAATTTGCAGCTTTCTCTCCACGTCCTTGTGTAGGTGATTTATCTGCTTGGTTATACAGGTAGGTATGTACAGAATATATGCATGGATACACTAGTAGATTAATCATTATCAATGACACTAGCATGCCCTTATGCTATTGCTGCAATAACTAATAGTTTGCATAGTTGCATAGTTGCTCCCACAACCATTTTTATGTTTACTTAGTGCAATTCATCATTAGTAACAGGCTTACTTTAATCATTTACATAGCATATGCAAAACAGCTGCAATTACTTTAGGGGAGCTGCCCTTAACAGGCACACAAATTGCTGGCGTAATATATATTTACACGGTGCTCATGCTTTACATCACCTAATTGCTACAATATGGCTGCAGTTGTTTAGAAAGCAAACTTCGTCCTTTCCCCAACATTAGTATGCTTGGCCTTTCATCAAGGGTCACGGGTGGAGGGTTATGAGAAGGAGATCGATTTGCCATCATCAATGTTGTTTTCTACACAAAGCCTTTGAACACGCCAATGTGACTCCGGTGCTGGCGTACATACATGATCTTCTTTTCTAACTAGAACTACACTAATGGATGTTTGAACACTTTGTGGTGTAACACCTATTGATCCTTTTGTAATCTGGTCTCTGAAGTAGAAGTCTGACCCGGACTGGCTTTTAGGCACAGGGAAGTATTACACTTCTGTTGGGCTTGGATTCTTCACAGTTGGTCCCCCTATCTCCCATTAAGTCAAAATACACCAGTTCCTTTCAAGTTGTATAAGAGATTCAATTGATGCATTAATGTGTGCCTCAGCAGTCTACACACATGCGCACGCACACACACACACACACACACACACACACACACACACACACATGTATACTCATACACACCTCGTACACATGCACACACACACATGCAGACGCATACACACACACACACAAATACATGCACACACACGTGCAGACGCGCACACGCGTATATGCACACACACACACACAGGGAATATACACAC
>OOFB01037598.1:21166-36445 GCA_900323305.1 Trachyrincus murrayi
TAGGCTCTTATTCTTCTCCCTGCACCGACATCCCCATCGCTCTCTGGGATTTTAGTACTCAGCCTTTTGATTTATGGCTCGTCCCACGGTGGGGGTCCTGGCCCAGTCACACTGGGGTGGTGATGACAGCACAGGGCGCGCCGACCCAACACAAGTAACACTGTGTGTGTGTCTGTGTGTGTGTGTGTGTGTGTGTGTGTGTCTCTGTGTGTTAGATCTAGATAGATAGCCAGACAGACAACATTTTGTTTACCACAAGGTCAGAGCCATTCCATGGTGAAGGAAGGTTTTATGTCTTGGTGTTGGTTTTCCAGTCGTCTGATGCCATGCCCTGGGTATCCTTGTATCTGAAGGAGCACGTTTCTACATGATGCCGCACCTGTCGCTGTAAAGATGGATTATTTTCTACGATTACAGTGGCTAATGCTTTTTCTGCTGACGGAGCAAAGTTTAATCTCCAGGAACAGCAATGTCAGATGATTTTGTTTAAAATTTTATGTTGTGTAACAATAACATCTTCATGCATATATCCACCACACACAAATACATTAACACACACACACACACACACACTCACAACAATAGATACGGCACAATGCAATCAGTTAAGCCAGTGATCCCCAGTGTGTTCCAGTCTGACTTTAGTTTTAGTTCTTAGGCTGCGTCTTCTCTACACATACAGAGAATCTGAAGAGCCTCCATCTCACTGGCTACGTGCTTTTGCTGTATGCTCGTGAGTATTCTTCAAGCACACACACAATTGGTGTGTGTATGTTTTCTATTGTTTGTTTGTAGTGTGCACATTTTCAGCTCAAATATGGCCGCCATTAGCAGAACTAAGAGAATGCCCTCAGGAGAATTAGTTTGTCTACAAATCATATACTGTATGTTGAAATGTTTATGTCCGCATGAGTTTGAGTCATAAAGAAACAACCTACAATGACCAGTTTGTGGAACCTTTCACGCCAACAAGTTGTACTTATTTTCATCTGACATCTTAGTTGTTAGATGATTAACCAGTATTCAACATCGCTGTTTTTACCAAGAAAGGACTGATGAACTTAATAAACAAAGAATGAAAAAATAATCAGTTAAGCTGTTTTCCAGACCAGTAAACGATCCCTTTCAAAGAATTTTAAATCTAAATTCTCCTGTAAAGAGAGTTACCATTTTTGTCTGAATCAATTTCATCATTATTTTCTAGCTTTTCCTAAGATACTAGATCCTAGAAAGATATCCACTCCTGCACTCTTAGAGCTCCGTATGCTAAGCAGGACCTCATTTCTAAATGGTTTTAGTATCCTTGTGATCAATTTTGATAATCGGATAGCTAATCACACATTCAGCGTGCTAGATCCAAAGCCAGCGTTTTTTACAATATGTCTCCATTAATGTACTCTAGCCACAAAGGAGCCTATCCCTGTTAACCAATAGGTTATTTTTACTCACGGCATCTCCTTTAGCCCTGCTTGGTTTTGATGTTGTTTCTTCGGTAGTGTTTTAAAGATCCAGGAAAACTAAAGGCCTGACACCCTTTTTTTTTTTGCTGGTGGATTTAACTTCTTGTCTTTTATGTGTGTCCAGTCGGTCTCACTCTGATTGGGTCACATTTGTGTTTTCCATATATGAGAAATTCTTACATCGGATAAGCCTCTTTGTGCTTAATTTTCACAGCAGTGTGAAACTATTGTCCCTTTTCCAGATTTCTGTTAAGAAATCAAGGAAGCTTCAAAGTTAGCATATAGGGTGGCATGTAAAGATAGTTTGAAGCAATGTGCAGGTCTTTTTTTTTCATTTTTCCCCATGAACTAACACTAATGAAGTTTGATACTCTGTCATCTCTCTCCTTTCTTTGAATTTAGTGTATTGATTGCTGTTGAAAGACATCTGGTGCTCATAAATACAATTATTCATGATCTACTTTAGCTAAGCATGATAAATGACTCTAGCTTCACATTGGAAGAGTTGAGAATGGTAAAATCTTTATGTCTAATAAGTGCATTCATTCTTGTTCTTCATCCACCCATCCCGGATCACTGGTGCTGGAGCCTATTGCAGTTGGCAGGGAACTGCAACTATGGGATGCCAGTCTCCTGTAGACTTACTCACCATTCGCACCAAAGGGCAGTTTAGCTAATTAGCCTAACCTGCGAGTATTTTGAGGTGAAAGTTAACCAGAGTATGAGGAGAAAATAGGAGACACACTCCAGGCAGAAAGGATCCTGAGCAGGGTTTTAACTCTTCGAGGCAGACACCCACTGTGCTACAAGGCCGCCCGTGATCGCAATCTTTCACCTGCTAAATAACCTAGCATCTCACCTATTATGTCAAAATAGTTGCATTGCTGTAACAATGGCTGTAACAGTGTCATGCAATCCCTGATTGTCTGATACATTAAACATTTTAATCCTGGAGATTTGCGGCGGATTTGAGTACGAAGCTTTGATACACGGAAGGGCCTCAAATGGGTCCCAGTTCAGATTAAGGCAGACACTGTCCACAGACACTCACTTTAATAGTTTTCTGACCAAAAGGTTTTAACATAAGATTACTGCAAAAAAAACAAAAAAGTTGTCAAGGTTTTCAGAATGAAAGTCATTCCACAGATATCACTCATATTAATAAGCAGAGCATAACTTGGACCAGGGCATATTAATTAGAATATTTATGCACCAGCAGGAATTGCTCTGATACAAACTTTCTTCTCAAAATCTATGTCTCTTGCTGCCGGACACAGCTATAGTTAGATCAATGGCTGCAGTATTTTCAGTCTTTTTTTCTGAATAAAACTTGATCAGTGCTCATATGTGTCTATTTACCCAACCACCTCATTAGTGGCGGCACTTTTAATTGGGCCTGGAAGCAAGTGCAGTGTATGGGTCACTGTGTACTCTTGTTTCACTGTAGGATCAGGGAAGGTACTCTCCTCCTAGCCCCGTGATGAGAATCACAGCGGGTTTGTATGTTCCTCCACCACACTGTCAATTAGCAGAGCGGCGGCTAATTATCTTAATCGAAAAGGGCGCACGTGGTGCCCTCCTCAGAACCCTTTTCGAAGACCTATTAAAAACTCTGCTTTGGAGATGGTTTTAATAGAGGCTGCAATAGAGCAGAGATCTGTTTTTTCTTCTCCCTTTTTGTCCCTGAGGGGCTACCGTCCGGGTGAGCTTGAGGCTAATCGAGGAAATTACAAACAGGTCTGACACCATCCATAGTCCGTGCAGGCTTTCTGTACACGTGAGGCGGTTGCCCACCGTTCATCTCCTGTCCAAAGCTTTCTCTGAACTATTTTTAACTCTACATCTAAATGTCATTGATCATTTTCGGTATAGACTACTGGGTAGGCGTGGGAAATGGAAGAGGAAGGTTCTGTCACAAGCACCTGACAAGCTGAAGTATTTGAGCAAGGTATTTTGAGAGATGAAACTGCTGTTGAAGTAAGTACCTGGGAAATGTCAAGGCTGTATCAGAGACACTGGTAGAGGAGGAGGAGGAGGAAGAGCGCTGATGGATTGGTAAAGGGAAAAAAAAAAGTGCAAAAGTTCACTGCACTGGGTGAAGCGTCGTTGTCAGCACTAATCAAAATAGAAAAGTGGATAATTGAGAATAAACATGCCATGCCAAAATATATATATATATTTCCCATCCTTTCATCTAGTCTGTGCTCCACTCAGCAGTATCAGCTACTGATACTGATATCAGTTACTAGCATGAAATATGCTGCAGTTTGCAGCCCTGCTTGTTGTTTAATTGGACCTCTAAGAATTAGCATTGGTAATAGTTGGCTAGGTAGTGTTCCAGAGTAAGACCTTCCCAAGGCCTTTTTACAGGTGCAGTCAGCTACAAACTTTCTTGCTTTTTGAAATAATTAATAATAGGTGTTATACCATTATCCTGGATGCTCTCAAGCCCCCAAATTAACTTGTTGCTTTTTGTATGGAATAGTATAGTCTGGGCAATATATGGCCAATATGACACGTATAACCCCTTATATAATGTAGTGTATATTAATGCACTACATTATATATGTTAATTACTTCAACATTGTTTAAGAAGGCAATAAACTTTAGTAAGTATACAATTATTTAAAGTTTAAAGTCGTCCAAAAAAAGAATTCAAATCTTAAACCATAATAATTTAACAGCATATATTGCAATGATACTTAAATTCGACTACATCATTTATGCATCAAAATATGACAACATATGTGTTGTTATAATTATGTGCTACCAGTGGAATAGGATAAACAATATTCATATATTTTGAATGACCACAGTAGTCCTGATCATTACCGCTCTACAGTTCACTACATTCAAGCAACAAAGTGGATCTCTGTTTACTAGTGTTGTTGTTCCCTGCCTCCTCCAGTGCCTTTGCTGGCCATTCACATGAATGAAATTGATGCACTTGCTTTCGTCATTTAGTCTGTTTTCTTTTCGAGCGCATGAATCAAGGGGCTCGCACGTGTCTTGCTGTTAATAAGTCAAACCAGACTCCTCCAGAAGCCGATAGGCGGGCGGCATGGCCCCGCCCCACGACCTACCACCTCCCTGAGCCAGTGAGCCATGGATTAACCAATGCGCCTTGGTTATTTCCACTCTTGCCTAAGTGAGATGGCGGTGACGCAGTTGTGCTTGTCCTGCACTGGAGAACACATCAAATAGAGGATGAGTCACCCACACACACCAGCATGCTCTTTACCCAGCCGCCCAGCGAGTTAACAGGCCCGTCAGACCCACCAAACGGTTTCATTCACTAACGCAAGGGCCTCGCTTTCCAAGGAGTTATCAACAACATAACACCAGTAATCCCCTCTAGCTCGTAGCCATCGTTTTCATGGCCGTGAAAACTTTACACACTTGCAAGTGATGTTTATTGAGGTTTGGCGTTTTTTCTTTCTCAAGTTCTCGGTTTGAACAATGTGTTGTCTTGTGCAGAACAATGTGTTGTCTTGTGCAGAACAATGTGTTGGGCAGAACAATGTGTTGTCTTGTGCAGAACAATGTGGTGTCTTGTGCAGAACAATGTGTTGTCTTGTGCAGAACAATGTGGTGTCTTGTGCAGAACAATGTGGTGTCTTGTGCAGAACAATGTGGTGTCTTGTGCAGAACAATGTGTTGTCTTGTGCAGAACAATGTGTTGCAACGATACAGGAGACTGATACACCCGCCTCTGATTACCCTTAAGTGCTTCTGTTGTTGTTTACTGCACAGATTACATTGATTTCAATGGCATTACATTCCTAAAATGAATATTTTGATCCCTCTTCAAAGCTGTTGGAAAATATACACATAAATACATATCATATACATATAAATACCAACATCCATGTGCTATTTCCTTATCAACAGATACATTTGACCTTGGTGTTGCTTGGCCAATGATTTATTTGTTTAAAAAAAAAAAATCATTATATGCTAAGACAGAATGTTATCCTGATTGATTATCCTATTCATTGTACATTGAGGACCGATTACACAACAACCACAGTTTGAAACGGTGATATTGCTGCAGCCTGGATGTAGGCCTCTTATCAGAGCCAGGGGTTGTGAGGCATTAAGTCTTCCGTGACTTTAAATGATCGCCAAATCACTTTCTGTTGGGCTGAGAGCTGGAGGAGGAAAAGGTGGTAGGCACGTGTACTCTTCACATTCTCAGTTGTTATGTACTGAAAACTGTGTCCACCCTTCAACCCAGTCCACCTTCCCTCCAACATGCACACCCATGCACACCACTGTGAGCTGGGCTTCTGTGGCAGAAACAAGCCATTAAGATGGAGGAGTTTTGTTGAACCAACTCCCAGGAGTCATGGCCTATATTCAACAGGGGCTCCTTGTGGAAATCTTCATTTTCAGGTCTTCCTGAAGGGAAATGAACCGACAGCGGCTGACCCTGCTATGCCATAGAAAACCTCCTTTGAGTTTTAGATCACATCTCATGTTGTGTGACTTGGGTGAGGAGTCCATCTGATGTGAAATACATATATTTTGTAAACCATGGCTGATTGGTATTATGAGTAAGTATGGATAACTAGACGATAGTGAAAGGCGAATAGATTGTATTGCTTGTTGTACAGTCAGCAAATTATATAGGCCTATACTTTTACACGTATATGTGTAACAGACGGAAAGACGGACAGATACGATTGACTGTATTTGCAGACATTTTTCATTAGCCAAATATATATATATATACTGACAATGAAAACACAAATAAACAATTGCCCGATACACAATGTTCACACTAACTTACTCTATAATGTTTAATTCACATGGGTCAAGGATTAGGATTAAAACATGTTTTACCACGGCCAGTGAAAATTCTAGTGGTGAGAGGTGCGCATTATTTTTCGATAACACCATGTCTAGGGCCTCATCACCCTAAACTAACGCTAACTCCTCAACTCTCATCAGCTGGCAAGCGTTCCATGAGCTAAAAACACAAAGAACTCCCCTTCAAAATACAAAACAATAAAAATGTCGTCCTCAAAAATTTTGTTACTACTCTGGCATTGGCATCCTCACATCTGCTGGTCCACTGACACAAGGATACTAGCTTACAAAGGCATGTGAAATTCACGGCCACAATTGCATATGATTGATATAGAAATTATATTTTTCAGCGAATATCCTGGTTAAAACAAGATTGAGCTAACCAAGCATTTTTGTGTAGATATGTGCCGTATTTATTCAGTTTGGGAAATCTCATGTCGTCTATAAAGTAGTCTGGCTGACGGATAACAGCACACCTAGTCATGGGTTATCCCTTACTTATTAATGTTTTGGGCCCATCTTGCTAACTGTTATGTGGTGAACCTCGTGGCAGGTAATACAAGTATTGGCTTTGGCATACTGCGCTAAAATCATGAATTTATTAATTCTTTAATTCCACCCCAGGTTGATTCATTTCCATACCAATAAAACAGATCCCTGAGTGATTTGGTTTGGACCTAGAAAGAGATCAGTTTTAATTTAATTTTAATTGTTTCCTCTCTCCTTCTCTCTCCCTTTATTTTGTTATTTCATCAAACTGTCTCGCTTGGTCCCTTTATTGATTTTCTTGCTAAGCTCAAGGCATCCTCGAGAATAACAAAAGACACAGCAGAATACCAGGGATGTAAATCTCTTACCT
Organism: Trachyrincus murrayi; assembly: GCA_900323305.1. Lineage (NCBI taxonomy): Eukaryota > Metazoa > Chordata > Actinopteri > Gadiformes > Macrouridae > Trachyrincus > Trachyrincus murrayi. The sequence goes on from OOFB01037598.1 coordinate 28,298, forward strand.
CACTTCAATTTATCTTCATTTTTTGGTCTGGCAGCAAATCAATGTGTCATGGAATCTGGACTGTTATCATGCACAAGTAGATTTAATACAATTTCATCCATTAATACAAAAGCATAAGAAAATACATGAAAATTAATTTTAAAAAAAACACCAGGAAGTAGTAAATATAGAGCTGAAGCCACCGGACGTCCCCACATACAGCACCCTGCTCTGGGGCACCCTGCCCTCCACTGCACCTCCCTGGGCCCCATCTGGTGTGTGTGTGTGTGTGTGTGTGTGTGTGTGTGTGTGGACCTCCCTAGTTAAATGATGGCTCGTGAACAGGACAGTGTGCGTGATCCATGTCTGTTTCTACTTGCAAGGGAATTACATGAATGAGGTGTGTGAGACAGGACCGAGCAATGAGGGTAAATGGAGTGTGTGTTGCTATGCAGTTAACTCTCGGTAATCCATCAAACTATAAAAGTACCTTTTTAATTATCTCTATAACCCCCTTTGCAGGGGTAATATGTTGCGTCGTGTAATTGAGCGTTCTCTGTGTCTCGCGATCATTATTGTCTAATGGACGAGTCTGTGGCGCCCCTGCCCAGCGGGTGATCCACAATAACTGTAAGTTCTTGTTATTGCTTGTTATCCCCCAATCACCCCCACCTCCCAAAACACACACTTTCTCTCGTGTCTTGTGGTTCTAAGCCATCATTAATCCCTCCCTAACCTGCTGGAGCTAAGGAGCCCCGTCGGAATGTATGCACAGAGACGAGTGCATCCCAGTTGGTGGTGGTTACTCATGGTTGGGGGTGGGTGTGTGTGTGTGTGTTTTGTGTGTGTGCGTGTGTGCGTGTGTGCATGTGTGTGAGTGTGTTTTGGGGGTGGTGTGGCAAAGCTGAAACACAAGCTGGAAGCTGGAGTGGACATGCATACTGATGCAGACTGTGCATTTCTTCTGTCCTGCAATCAACACATTTTCCTTGTTAACATGGTCGGCGAAAGTGTATTGGCTATTTTACATCCCCAAAAAAGTTTGCCATTTACTTGTCCATGCTGGCAGTTCTAACATTTTAATCAATAATATGATAATATGTTGCCGACACCACTCAAGGCTGAAAAGGCGGTAATATATGTAATATATGCTCACAATGTCGTTCCATTGCCGAATGGCAATGGAAATAATTATTCTAATTATCCCCCCAAAAAATATAATTAAGACACTATTGCACCTCATCCAAAAGTCCATATATATTGAAGCACATCAGTGAGGATTTGAGCATTTTTACCTACACAGGTAAGCAGCGGTCAGGCTATTTCTGCTATGGGCCAGTGTCGTTGCTTCAGGTCATTCATGAACCACCCGAGGACTGACAACATTTCAACAATGTCCTTCCTCCTCCTCTGCCAAATTGGCAGTGTTCTGCCAAATAGCCTTGTGGCAATTTGAAAATGTACACATACAATTATTAAAAAGGGCATTTACTTTCTAAATAAAAGAGAAGCCTGTTACTAGTTTCGCCAGTGGCACACGTCTGATCTCTTGATAATCTCCATCAAACACACAAGCATGGAGCTAACAGGAGCAAACTAGCAGGCTGGTTATTAAAAATGGCTTACTGGGGCTCTGGCGTGTGTTTGGAAGCCTCCTAATAGCGTAATTACGCTTGTGATGGAATGCTAATTTGATGACACCATCGCAGTGGGGGCACTAGAGTAATGGATTTGACTGGCTAAGAGCAAAGCCCTGGCAGCAGTGATTTCTGGCTGGCCAAGGACAACAGGGAAGGGGATAGTGAACTTACACGAGGAGTTAATGTACAAGAACGTACAACTGTGCAGAACTGTGGAAGTCTGTGGTATGGTGGCATCTGTGGAAGCCTTGCATGGAGAACATTTTACAAAACAAGCTGCTGTAAAGCAGGGCCCGCCCCGGACACCTGGATCCAACCCGCCCAACCATCTGGACCTGCAGGGATGAGCCACTTCTTAAAGGCTTCACCAAGACAACAAGTCCATTTTGCTTTGTTTATTTCATGCTCAGTTCAACTGTCTCTGTCTCCGTCTCCATCTCCGTCTCCGTCTCCGTCTCTCTCTCTCTCTCTCTCTCTCTCTCTCAACTTTGATTCATATGTATTCATTGCAATCATTTTCTAGATTGATCCACATGTTTGTGTGTTATTTTTTGTATGAGATGTGTCAGAATGTACACTATAAGCTTAGCAAGTTTGCCTTTCTCTGACTTAAGTATTTGTCACTCTTATTACGCTTATTCAGGTACACATATGCTGTCTATCTATTGTCATCAGGCCTATGTGACTCTAGTCATGCATGTCTTAGAAGTCCTGATGAATTGGGTGTGGTGTTCAGGGCGATGTACACGGTGCTGTAATGGGCCTTACTCATCCAAAGCCACATACAACGGAGACACTGAGCACAGAGGTGTTTAGACACCGGCCTCCTCCACTGCCCCCCGTATCTACAATAGCTGCTCTTTCTTGCTATCGTCTTCACTTCCAGAGAACCATTCCATCTTTCTGCCGCCTACCTACACCTACCTACTCAACACACACTCTCTCACACACACCTACCCACTCACAAACACAAACACCCTGCAATGTCCCACCGTTCCAGGGGTGTTGAAATGACGTGGAGATGACCTTTGGATTTGGTGATAATGGGAGATTGGGATACACAAAGAAACATTTCATAGATGGCGTTGTTCCTCAGGGGCATGGCTCATCATTTGTGGTTTTTGCGGGTTGTCGGAAATATAAAGAGAGAAAATGTATCACCTCTCTCTCCTTCCTCCTCTCCCATCCCCACCCTGCTCCCCTGCCGGGGTGTTGTCAGGGCTCCCAGATTGTCTTGTCCTGTAATTGGACGGGGGGGGGTCACACGGGTCACTGTGTCAACATCAACAGGGTTCGGCAGCAGCGCCGGCACAGCGTGGCAGATTGCTATGCCAACCCTGAGACCGAGGCTTCAAATAAGCCGAATGTTTGCTGTTCTTTCCGTGAGTCCCCGCCTCCCCGCGCTCACGTGACCCACTCTTCTTTGGAATCTTTTCTTCTTCTTCTTTTTTATCACCCGACGGCGAGGAGGACGTCAGAAGATATTTCCATTTCCTAACCACATCTGGATGTTCTAGAACTCCACAGAGGCCTGACTGCGCAGTGTTACTACCACACAAGACCAGGTGTGTGAGATTAAGATCCATCGTGGTACACTGTACAACATGACTTAGATGTTGTTGCTCATCTGATGGTCTGGTTAATCTCTATCTAAATGATATCATAATTATTCAGGGCTGTGACCAAAATGGTCGCATTTGCAACCATTTATTATGTGTTTATTATGTATCGGTGCCAGTAAAAAAACCAACAACTATATATCAGGGTTCTCGCCAAACAATGTAATAGTGGCACTGCACCACCATGCCCCTCTCCAGCACCACCATGCCCCTCTCCAGCACCACCATGCTCCTCTCCAGCACCACCACCATGCTCCTCTCCAGCACCACCACCATGCTCCTCCAGCACCACCATGCCCCTCAACATTGTGTAGTTCAATATAGGCCTATTATAAATGTACATGTAAAAAGCTTGTTGTGTCAGTCGACCCTTGCCACACACCACCTGAGTGGCTTTTGCTGGGCTCCTCCAACACCAGGACACAGGTAGTTTTTGTGAAAACCGGTTTATTGTCAGGTTGGAAAAGTTTTACAAGCAGAGCGGGTGGTACGTGCTGACATGCTAGCGCTCCTCCTGAGTGTGTGTGGTGGTGGCTGGTTTAACCTGTGGGCCTTGATTGCAGAATGCCCCACAGGTGTGCAGCCTCACCCAGCCCCAGAGTCTAATCAGTCTGACTCAGACCAGGTGAGGCTGCTTTAACCAGCCAGCAACAACACACACTCCACAGTTGTGTGTGCAGAGCACAATACTGAAGTGTACATTACTTAGATCCACATATTCATGCCGCAGGTGTTTCACTCTCTCCGAATTCATTTCAAATGGCACTCGGTAGAGTTGTTTCCACTGTATGTGATGTTTCTTAAGGATTCGTCCAAGTGTTGACAGAGAGCTGATGGACATTATTGTCTGGAATCCTCTGAGGCGTATCACATTTTTGGCCAAAGCCATGTTTACGATAGCTCTCTTGTTCCTCTGAGAACATGGGGCTGAACTCTCTGTCCAGCCTCTCTCAATGTTTACAACATGGTTAACCAATGTTGCTCGAATCTCATCTGATACATTTGGTCCTCATCGTCTTTGTCCACATCCTCCTCCAGGTCTACCTCTACCTCTTCCTCTCCCTGCCCCTCTTCCTCCGTGGGCTCCCCCTCTCATCCTCACTCTTCCTCTTACTGCAACGTCCATTTTTGTTGACACTCTGTAAAGTGTAAAGTGAACAGAAATCCATCATTTACTTCTAATTATGTTATTAAGGGTTATCAAGGTGTGCATTATGCATCAGAAAATGATGTTCCATGAAATCCATTGCAATTTCACGTAATTTCAGTTTATCGATTTCCTTCTATCCCTTCACGCCGGGTGGAGTCTATTTTCCCTCCTGGCTACGTAGGCAAGAGGGTGGCCAATTACCGTACACTCACTGGCCAAGCCAGGCCACTCACATTACGTCCACGGTGCAGCTGAAAGAAGCTGAAATGTTTTATGTTAGGCAAGGTTCGGCTTAATTTCAACATCGATGTTTTTTATGATAGTTGTTTCAGCTTTGAAGTGATTTCAGCAGTAGATATACATTCTACATTAAGAGGCAGGTGGACAGGTTTCTTGAATAGGGGATGAATAAAAAGACAATAAACTGCAGCATTAAGAATTTGACATTTAAACCTTATTTCTCTGTTCAGTTTAAGCACCGATGTGCCAACGTGCTGCAATTCCTCTGCAGAACATAGAAAAATAATGTCACATTTGCTCTTTGCTCATGTGTGGAACAAGATTAGTTATCATACCTAGTAGTTGTAAATACAACTGGCTGACGCAACAAAATGAAAAATCGGCATAAAGAAATTACATTTTGTTGCAGATATGTTTGCAGAGATGAAAACCAGTTTTCCATGTTGCTCAGAAAAAATCACATATTATTGTTTACATTTTTCAGATCACAGCACAATTAACAATATGTTTTTTTTCCAGAAGGAGAAGATGGATCCAACCTCATAGTTCTTGTTCTTCTGGTTTTGGTTTTTGCCTCTCTTTCTTCCTCCTCAGTATGCATAGTAAAAGTTCTCCGCTCTCTCTCCCTGTGTGTTGGCCCCGTAGTCTCCTGGGCGGTGCTGATCCCCCGCCTGGACCTGGTCATCTCCCTGGTGGGCGCGGTGAGCAGCAGCGCCCTGGCGCTCATCTTCCCGCCTCTCATAGAGCTCATCACCTACTCGGACCGGGGGCGGGTATCGCCCGCCGTGCTGGCCAAGAACCTGCTCATCGCCCTGGTGGGCTTCGTGGGCTTCCTGACCGGCACCTATGTCACCGTGGCTGAGATCATATCCCCCAGCGGTGACGCGGTGGTGGTGGCGGCGGGGGAGGGCGAGCAAGCGGTGGCCGCCCTGGCTGCCGTCACGCAGGCGTTCAACGTGACGGGCGGCGTCTGGTGACCACAGTGATCGCAACTCTACCTCTGGGGGCCCCCTAGTGAGGAGGTCCATGGGGTCCATGGGGGTTGTGAACCCCCAACCCAACCTTTCTTTTTTATGCCCACCTCCTCACTACAAACCCCCCTGACTCCACCCCACCCTGGCTTCTCCGCGATGCCCTCCAGCCATGCAGCAGCAGCAGCAGTATTCAAGCAAGTCATTCCCACAGCCAGGTACACCCCCCCCCCCCCGCCTCCGAAACCCACCCAGGTACACCCCCACCCGACCCCCCAACCACACAACAAGGCTTAGAACAAGCACGCATTCCTTCTGGGTCCTGGTCGACCGTGAGGCTTTGGTCCGGAGCCAGTCCCATGAGATTATAGAAGAGGGAGACTTGGTTGGAATACACCGGGGTCATGAGACGACCACCGGTGGGAATCATAGGAGCAATGTACAAATAGGTGAATGATGAAGAGATTATTTTTTACTTTAAGATGCAGAATAGAAAAACGGAAACTGACAAATTAACACACACGCACAACTAGACACAAACACATGGGCAATACTACTATACAGTATTATAGAGCATAAACATATTGGTCAGCATTTGCATGCATAGCTTGTAGTAATCAGATGTGTGACCTGATGACCAGATGAGTGTTTTGCGTGTTGACACTGTTACAGATGCTCCTGTGTGTTTTTGTTTGTGTGTTTGTTTTTAAATAAAGGTTTTCATCACAGAAACAGGTGATGGAGCAGGTGCACAGCGCAAGGGAAATCGTTTTCTGTGCAAATTAATTCCATTGACTCACTAGGTTAAGTGTACCGAAGGTTAAGTGTACTGTAGGTTGAACAAAAACCATCTTCAAGAGCCAGAACATGAGCTGGTTACTGAGGGGAAGTAGTGAAGCTGTGGGGTGTATATCGCTCTAGAGGAAGCGCTTGAGAAAACCTGTGGAGCATTGGAATTTTAAAAGAAAACTTGATTTATTTAACCCCACTCGATTCAACCACAAATCCGTGTTCATAAAGTGTGTATTTTTGTCTTTTCAATTTTTTACCCCCGAGAACATGCATGGAGATTTTATGACGCCCAACGGTACGAGTGTTCAATGCCAGAGCTCTGAGAGTCGGTGGCTACGCAACAATCAAGTGAACTAAGCTTCAAAGAGAGTCACATCTCCCCTCATCTTATGTGCCATAATACTGACAATGGTATTTTCTCCTTCCATGCATCTCACTGCTATTCAATAGGGTGCTCTGCGCGATAGCGTGCTCCACCACCACAGCTCTGAAGTGCAGTCAGTTCATCCCAGAGGCGATCTGTGGGTAATACGGGACATACGTGCATTCCTTTCGCTCAATGTTTCAGTGTGGCCAATACAAAGCATATGCACAGCAGTGAATTTATGATGCAATTTTCCTGTATCCGTCCAGCAATAAATCAAACTCCGGTCCTATAGTTATCATCAGTATTTTCATTTACCTTTCTGTTGTACCCGCAATCAAACCCCCACGACCATGGCTTGGTTTGCTATGCAAACAATGAGCTAGGATGTTAATCTGAAGGTAATCTAGTGTTAATGACACTCCTCTAATAGTTTTGCTGTGTACAGATTTCTATTAACGTTTTTTTTTTTTTCTTCCTTTGACACAAATGTTTTCATACGTTTCTCTCCTGCTAATCCATCCTTAATTGATGTGTGTGTGTTGTGCCTTACTGCTTCCACAACACGACACGTTCATCTTAATGACAGCTGTTGGTAAAACATCTCTAGCTGTCTGCAGGCAAACCCCAGCTTCATCCAAGCATCGTTCTGTCTTTTATTGTCTAATCACATACAAGTCTATCATTCCCTGTGAACAAGTCAACTGTTATGTAAGCTATTATTTAACTAAGCTAAGTATTTTGTTATTAGGATTTTAAGTGAATTAATAAAACAATTTATATATTACTGAATTGTATTTTTCTTTTTTCTTTCTTATATATTTATATTTATGTAAATATATACAATATGTAAACAATATGTAAATATTTAGTTGTATTTCTAGTATATGTAATGTACCACAATTAATCTGTACAAAGGTATTTGAGTTGGCAAAAAACAACCTACTATCAACTGATGTTGGGCAAATAAAGTTGTCCATAAGCCTCAACAAGCCACATCGTCAAGAGGTTTCACTAACGTGTCATCGGAAACAAGCACTGCTAACAACACTTGACACTCAATTGACCCGGTTGTCAGTCCAGGTGTAACCAGGCTGTACCTGCTAATATTCCAGTGGTAGATGACACATGGTCCAGCACCATGCTGAACAGCTTTATATATTCACTATTATTTGTTATTTGTCGTCTTCTATATTTTATCTTGTATTGCATGTTCAGGATTTCCAGAGCGAAACATAAAAACTCTATTCTATAATTCTACTCTATAATTCTATGTTTTATTGTATCTATACTCAGATGCTGAGGCTATAGCCGTTCAGAGGTCTATGTGTGAAAGCAGGCATGTGATGTAAATGCATGGAGGAGGGGGGGGGGGGGGGGGGGGGACTCTGTT
>OOFB01037599.1:5478-23049 GCA_900323305.1 Trachyrincus murrayi
GTCTCTGTTGGTTCCTCTGATCGGCCCGGTAAGGCAGTGTGATCACAATACCTGGGGAAACACAGGCAGGGGCTGAAGAGGAACGACACGCTAGCTCAAGTTTGGTACAGCGCGGTACTTTAGTGAGTTTTTGCTAACAACTATGAGTTTTCATAAGCAGAGAAGCTAAAGCTAGCTGTGGCAAAGTCTGGTTAACAGACGTTGATGTGAACTAGAATGATGAAGTCTGGTTAACAGAAGCTAACCCGAGCTATAAAACCATGAAACACTGTAATATTCATAAACTGTCCATCCCTTCAGAGGACAACATAAGACGTTTTTTTACAATCGGTTGAGGTTGTGAATAAGGCAGGTCAAAGTTCACCAAACTTTGAACTCTGTGCAGATGATTGCAGATGTTATCTTACAGACTGGTCAGAATCATCACTCTTTGTCATTATTACAATTAAATTAACTCAACTCAATACCGTCACTTTTTACCTATAGTTACTCTTTAAAACTAAACGCAAAAATACATTTGGTTGAAAAGAAAATTAAAGAAACTGTATACAGACTCCAGATCTGTATACATTGTTGCTATTATATATATAATATATATAAAATGTATACAGACTCCAGATCTGCAGCACAAGTGTATTCTTTGGTTTATTTGACTTTACTTCTCTTTCCAACCCATTGGAAGTTTTATTTCAGGTGAATAATATTGATCACAGCCAGACATGTTGGAAGGAACCTTAACATTAACAATAATAATATATTATTAATGTTTCTATACCTTTATGTGTGTTACTGGGTAACGTGGCATGCAGGGACAGTACAGTACAGAATATACCATGCTGGTATATTCCAGGGACCCGCAGCCCACTACAGCTCCCTCCAAACCGTCACTTCAGCTCCCAAAATGGAGACCCTCCCCAAATGGAGACCCTCCGTGCGACGGAACAAAGGCACACCACATGTCATCTTACACGTATGTGGCGTTTCAGGGAAATCGCAGAGTCCTGGTTTTTATGTGGGGGAGTTCTTTTTCCCATTAATAATTTCAGCACACGTTTTCTGCCCCTCCGCCTCTCTCTGTATTTCCAACACAATGGCGGAGGAGCACTCTCAACCAACCTCCAGTGGTCTGAGATGCTGCTCAGAGTCTTGCTGCTCCTTGGGAAGCACAAGAGGGAATAATTGGATCCCAAGCCAGCGGTGAATGGAGCACCGGGCTCATGTTGTGCAAATGTGTTGTTTGAGTGACTGGTGCTAGATTGACTACAATATTCATCCAGGGCCCTTAGGTACAATATATTTGAGGGCCCTAGAAACTCAGTGTGACAGTGAGTATATTTGGCCGTCGTAGCTTTGCATCATGGGAAACATACCACGGCGTCGCGGAGGACCTGCAAAGTGCCCGTTTCCTTGTCGCGTCGCGGCCGTCGTGGCGATGAATGGACACGCGATGCACTGTGGGCCGGCAGTTAGTCGCAGGTTCCAGAACACAAGAGCATGAAATATGCTTCATGTTCTGCAAGGGAACGTACAGCTTATAGCTATAACGTATAGTAGCTATAACGTATAGCTTATAGCTATAACATACAGCTTATGGCTATAACGTATAGTAGCTATAACGTATAGTAGCTATAACGTATAGCTTACAGCTAAAACGTATAGTAGCTATAACGTATAGTAGCTATAACGTATAGCTTACAGCTATAACATACAGCTTATAGCTATAACGTACAGCTTATAGCTATAACGTATAGTAGCTATAACGTATAGCTTACAGCTATAACGTACAGCTTATAGCTGTAACGTAAAGTAGCTATAACATATAGCTTATAGCTATAACGTATAGTAGCTATAACATATAGCTTATAGCTATAACGTATAGCTTCTTCACGCTCTCATCATCTTGTTGGTTCTTACAATACCCAGTGGGAATCGAACCCCTAACCCTGGCGGTGTTGATGTCAGGCTCTACCAACAGGAACATATCAACAAAGAAAGAGAAGAAAACCATAGTGGTGAGAGACAAAAGTATTGATCCCTTTCAAGCTATCAAACCAGTTGATCAAATACAGTACTGTTAAAAAAGCCCATAGTAATAATAATAATAACAATAGTAATAAATAATATTAATGGATGACTTTCAAATGCGCTGAAATAGCTTTGTGAGGGAAACACCAGGTTGTTTTTGCTGTGGTCAGCTCATAGCCCAGATCAATTCTGCCTTCCAATGCTTGAAGATTATTATGAAGAAAAACTCAATTTAACTCGTGCTGTAAAGCGAGTAAAGAGTAAAGCAAAATATTTCATTCCACCACTCATATCGCAAGAGTAAAAGAGAAATGCTGACTTGTGAGAAAATACCAAAAGAAACATTAAACAAAAGACGATGTAAGAGCATAGCACGGCTATTGTACAGTCTGATATACGTGGGGTTTTATTTGGATTACAGTGTGTGGTTATTATAATTTAGTTAGATGGACTGATGTCAAATGTATCATGGCAGCTAGTATAGACACGCGTTCGGAAAGCTAAACACCCACCCAACGGGTCGTCTCGTCGGGGAAGGAAGGCTGCGTTTTTAGCGTTGGTTAAATTACTGAAACTGTACTCTACCGACTCGCTACAAACCTAATTAACTAATCAGGTCCTCACAAGGAGAGGAAACGTTCAGTTTGAGCACCGTTCCAAAGACATTTTGTTGGACTGCGTTCATTCTAAATTGTACGCATTGTTCACAACGTGTTTATCAGGCACAAGACGTATCAGTGGAGAAGATTGCGGTTCTGCTTTTCTCACGAAAGTAGATTCTGTGTGTGTTGTGATTCTGAAAGTAGATTCTGTGTGTGTTGTACAGTTCTGTCCACACACACACAATACCTGTACCTTGAAGTACAGAGGATAAACATACAGACGATTGGTGCTACTGAAATACACACACATTATTTCTTGGTGACATTCATATTAGCGCTGAACCAACAGATGTTTCCATTGAAAGTGATTAGTGCAAAGTGAAAACACATTTCACAATAAAAGTTAACTTTGCAAAAAGCTTAGCCATTTCAACATAAGCTTGTATAAGCTTGTCATCCTAAGTATGTATTTGTTAGCGAAAGGCTAACGGATTAGCCTACACAATAACAAATACACCCACTGTACAGAAATAGATGCTTCTAAGCCTGCTTAGCGGTGAGGCGACGACAGCAGCAGAAGACAAAGGACCGCCGCGGCATTCATTAAGGCGTCCTCTTCTATTTAAAGGTAGAAAAGAAACTTGCGTCAATTTGAATATGCTTTTTGTTTCACGGTTGTACCAGTTCAGGTGTCAATGTTTTACATAACGTCAAATACATCTCTTAATTCAGCAGGAATATGTACCCTAACTCCTGGATCTATTTTAAAGTTTTTAATCATATTCACCAACTGCTGGAAGGATTGCCTTTCTCAAACTACGCCTGAGAAGTTTGAGCCGATGATAAGGATTGCGGCGTATGCAGCCGTGGGTCGGGCTACGCTATAACTATGGAGCTTCTTCCTGCCTCTACAGAAATCTATAGGAGCCGTACCTGACAGCCGCGCTTTAAAATGCTGATCTATTGCTTTTACATGGAAAGAGATGTGGGCTCCTGGCCACAGAGAATACTGCATCCTGTCGGCGGCTGGAAAATAAGCAATTTTCGACTTGGCTTAGGGCCTCGCCGAACGCCCCGGCGGCCGGTGACCTCCGCAGTGACAGTTCTGCTGATGTGCCTGCTGAGAGAGGCATGTTTGAATGAATCTCAATTTCCTTTATTAATTTCCGAATGTCACTGTGAGTTTGCGTCTAAGTGGACATGACCTGACATTTCTGCCGGGTGTCGGACAAGCGAAAGGGACGCCGTCGCATTTAGTTTCACGGTGGCCATTTTGAGTGGGGTGACAGGGCGGCGAGTCTTCCGCACGCTGCCAGGAAACATTTAGATTTTAGGAAAAGGTTACGATGATTGGTGTGCATAGATAGTGCAGCTGTCTTTAAAGAGTTAAAGGGTAACTACTCACAACATCGGGTGTTGGGACTTTGCTGCCATCTAAAGGACTGACTGTGAATTGATATCATTGCTCACCTGTCGGATTGGTTAAAATCAATATATTGATTTGTATCCTTTTAATGAGTGTGGAAGAAATTATATAGGTCTGACACACAATGCACACTGCACCGTGCTCTTCTCCTCTAGCTAGATGGACACACCTGTGACCTCATGACCTCATATGGACGAGCTATACCTGGCCATGCACTCCTCCCTCCATGTCTCTATAAAACCTGTGCATCTTCTGGATGCAGGCCTACTCTGAAGACTTGTATGTGTCTCTAACTCTTCCCATGGCCATGGTCTCTCATTAAACATCTTACTCAATGTTTGTCTAGTACATTTTAGAACATTTTAGAAGATCCAGAATCCGAAGTCGTACGCCCCGCGGTCTCTAATTAACTTATAAATAATTCATTCAAATATTAAAATTCCAGCGTTGCATTTTATACTTAGATCTGGGGAAAAATGTCCTTCCAAATGAATTGGATGAATTCCAGTTTAAATTAAATGAATGTTTCATACTGTAATGTCATTTGTTTCACACATTCCAGTTCATCGTATTCTGATATAAGCTTCGTTCTGTTCGGGACGTAATACTAAAATAAAAGATTCTCGCAGACATCTAGCTCCTGTCTGGCTCAGACGTCTCTCTGTCTGTCTCTCTCTGTCTCTTTGTTTCTCTCTCTCTCTCTCTCTCTCTCTCTCTCTCTCTCTCTCTGTGTCTCTGTCTGTCTCTGTGTCTCTCGCTCTGTCTCTCTCCCTCTCCCCCCCCCTCTCTCTCTCTCTCTCTCTTATAGGATATGAACTGGACTAGCAGCTGTCTGGGTCTATATGTGAAGGCACATCATACGTGATCAGGTGTGTTTGTTTCTGCTCCCCCCGACCCCTCCCCCCCAGCTCCCCACCGCCCTCTCTTTACAAAACACACACACTGGGGCTGATCTCAGAGCATCCTCCCATGTGACCGCCGGTGGCTCAGCCTGCCAGCACCCAGCAGGTCTGCACTGGGAGGACTCTATCAGCCTCGCTCTCTGCCTCTCTAGGTCTCTCTATCAGCCTCGCTCTCTGCCTCTCTACCTCTCTCTATCAGCCTCGCTCTCTGCTTCTCTACCTCTCTCTATCAGCCTCGCTCTCTGCCTCTCTACCTCTCTCTATCAGCCTCACTCTCTGCTTCTCTACCTCTCTCTATCAGCCTCGCTCTCTGCCTCTCTACCTCTCTCTCCCTGGTACTCTACCTTTCTCTACATCTCTCTCTCCCTGGTAGTCTACCTCTCTCTACCCCTCTCTCTCTCCTCATTCCAGTTGCTTTCCTTGACTGTTGAGCCGTCAGCTGTCAACCACTCGTCCCTCAAGGTGGGGGCGAGCGAACAGCTGCTGCCTCTCTCTCTGCAGAGGTAAAACACACACACACACACACACACGTTACATAAGGAAAAAGCTGTAGATAATATATTGAGCTAGCTAGTCACTTAGCAGACGTGACTTAAACTGAGTTGTAGCTGCATGTCATTCAGGAGCAGGTAGGGGTTAGGGGCAGCTTGCTGGAGGTTAGACCTGCAGGTTAGACCTGGAGGTTAGACCTGGAGGTTAGATGTGGATGTTCTCTAGAGAGAGAGAGAGAGAGAGAGAGAGAGAGAGAGAGAGAGAGAGATATGAGTTCCAGATGCATCCAACGATTTCTCATGGAGCCTGAGACCAGATGGGTGAGAGACAGAGAGAGGGAGTATCAGAGGGAGTGAGAGACAGACAGAGAGAGGGAGAGAGATGACTTCCTGCTGCTGATCTTTATCACCTCCTGGAGGAGTCCTGCTGCTCCTGGAGGATAAATAATCCACAGGAACAAGAACGCCCTTGATCCCTGGGTGACCTCCTTGTCCTCCTCCTACTCCCTCTCATCCTCCAACCTCCTCCTCTGAGACCGACAATCTGCTCCTCCTCCTCCTCTCATACAGATACTCTCTGCTCCTCCTGCTCCTCCCGCCCTCCATCTCCCCTTCCCTCCCTCCTCTTCCTCTATGTTCTCCTTCTTGATACCAGCCTCTGCCTACGGGCGCTCTCAGGCCTAGCGAGAGAGCGAAGGAGGAGAGGGGGGGGGGGGGCGTAGGGTGGTTTCCTAGACAGCCCACTTGGGTGTTCATCATCTCAGATAACGCCCTCTCTCTCTCTCTCTCTCTCTCTCTCTCTCGCTCTCTTTCGCGGGCGCGCGCCGTGCGTGGTCGTGGAGAACCGCTCCCGGTCGACCGCGCTTGCTAGATACTCTCCAGATACTGTTGTTGTTGTTGTGATGTTTTGATACAAGCGCTGGATCAGACGCGCTAAACCATAAAGCTGCAATACAGAATTGCAACGTGTCACTCGAGATGGCTTCCGTCTACAGTGAGGAGGCTTCAGGAGGCAGGAGGCAGGAGGCTTCAGGGCACAGAGACAGACCTGAGGATCCGGCTGATCTCAACACTAGGAAACGTATGTTGTCATGTTTAAGATACGATAGGATGCTCTTTATTCATCACGGGACAGGACAGTAATAAGAGTTCAAAAGAGATGAGATTTTAAATAAGAATATGCAGAAGTCTCCAAAAAAAACCTGTATGGAAAAATAGATCTATACACAATATGAGAAGAAATGTAAAACGCTGAATCTAAATGTAAACATGGACATTTACACAGAGTCGCATTATACGGCCAATAAGTTACACCAATTATATATTTAGAGTCTTGTCATCTCCTGATACACTGTTAAATAAAATAGTCCATTATTAGATTATCCGATTATTTTATAAAGTGTGCATTGAGCTAAATGCAAGAAATACTAAACTATTTGAATCCATACCAAACTGAAGGTTTCATGGAAATGTTCAAAATAATGTAATCTATCACATAATATTGGACAAACGTTAAAACTTGCTCTGAATTATCTAATTATCTAATCTAATTCTCGTTAGAAAAATGGGAAATATTGTGGTGCAGGTCTTTATTACCTCATTAAATATGATATTAAATATGATTAATCACAATATGGAAAATTTATTAACGCAGATCGGCAGCACTCTATACTCTACACACACACACACACACACACACACACAGAACAAACAATATAGACACACGCACACATAAACACACACACATAATACACACATACACGCATATACTGTATATATACACACACACACACACACAGAACAAACAGCAACACACACACACACACACATATACACACACACGTGCACGCATACATAACAAACAACAACACACACACACCCCGACACACGACCCGTTCTCATTGATAGAAAGGAAAAGTAGAAAAGCAGTAATGGTGTTAAAAATGAAAAGGTCAAGTCGCTGTCCTCTCAGCCACAAGCCATTTAAACCTGAGTGGGGGGGGGTCTTATCATGGAGACATGGGGAGCAGTCACATCCTCACTCAGGGCGAACCTCCGTCTGGGGACCGTCTGGAAGGTCCGGGCCTGGAGGTGTCGGTGGTGTCAGGGAGGCAGAGCGGTCACCCCGCCGACGGTCACCCATCTCTGGGGAGAGGGGCTGCATCCGCTGCCATGGATAGCTAGCTAGAGAACCCCCAGTAGAATCCACTATTTATATTACATAATGTACTAAACAATTCAAATGTTATATTATGTTTTATAATCCTTTTTGTGTTTTTTTTGTGTAATTTTAGCCTACTACTAATCATTCACTACCTGCCGTCGTTGTTACGATGTTTTTTTTTGCTATTTGTAAATATTTTTATATTTTTATTATTAAATATTTTTTCTCTTCTGTAATACAACTACAACATCTACATATGTAACTACTACATTCATTCCCATATTTAATTTATAGTTTTTAGTTTGGTGCAAATATTCACTCTCGATCTCTTACTTTGGGGTCATACGAAGTTCATGTTATTTGTGAAGACGACGCAGGCCTCACCGTGAGCGTAGTCTGAATTCACTTGTTTTTAGAAACCTGTTTCACGGTGGATTTGAGTCTTATGCGTTTCCTCTGGAGAAGTCCCATTGCTGCAGACTTCACACCGAGCCTTTATGTGTTAAAGCAGCTGCGTTTAAATGTACCGCCGCGGCGTGCTTCTCTCTCTCTCTCTCTCGCTCTGTGCTACTCTATTAGCTGCTACGCTACCGCTAGCTCATGCTAATTAGCCTATGGGTTTTTTTTTTTCCCCCACGTGATGTATCTCGTCTGTCACATAAATTCTGTGTAAGGGAATGGGGCATTTAGGTAAAGTTAAAATGATTAAAACAAAACGAGTGCGTCGCGGTCCCCGCGGTGTCGCCGCTGTTTACTCGACGAGAGCAGGCGGCGGGAGTTGCTCCACTTGCGGAAAAATGTTACGAATGAATGTGCAAACATAGGTCTTTTTCTCGTCCCTTCGCCACTCTAATTAAAGAAGGTACGTCTTATCGGGGACAGGGATATTCATAATGCTAACCTGGAGGCGCCTGGCACTTAGCAGCCCTAAACACAAGACAAATGTTCGTCAGCTGCGCAAGTGCCCCATCATCCATCAAATGACTTATTGGAGGAAACATTATTTTTTTTCCAGCACAAGAGAAAGCTGATGCTGACATAACGGTATTAATGAATCAATGCATTGTAATTGTGAGAAATCTCTCCCTATAGAGGTGCCCGGCAGCTGAAATGTCCTGGAATATTCTGCTGTTATATAAGCCGAGACCCGTTTGCAACGGCACCGTTTCAGTTCGTCGAGGGACCGACTGGCCTCGGGTGGGTAATACAACAGCGGCCCCAAGTGGTGATTGCGACGCATAGCACTCGACCATGGACTGTCACTGTATTTAAAATAGGTTTGACTCCATCCATGTCTTATTTTATGCAGTCTATGATTGAGACCCAATCTAATACTAAAAATTAGGTAGTACTAGTCACACTCTTGAAAATCCCCCAAAATGTAGACTATAAAAATGTACTTAATTCACAGTAGGCCTAATGTGCCTATATTCTTTCTTTCTTTTTTTTTTACTAATTTGCTCCATGGAGTCACACAAAACAATTGTTTGGGAAACACGCTGTTTGCAAAGCCAGCATAACTCTTAATAAATTAACAGTACAGGGGGCCAACTATACAGAGGAGCCGTTCGGGTTAGACTTTATTATTATGAAGTCCTACAAAACATGCAACCTCATTTTGTCTGCCGAGACGGGACTCACCGGCAGCCCCCCCCCCCCCTTTAAAAACAACAACAATAGGGCGTCCGGGGGGAGCTGTGATCACCTTTGAAATGAGCGATTAGGATAATTATTTCAGGGGAGAAAGATGGCTATTAGCAAACCTCTGTTCAATATGGCAACAGATGAGTTGGCGGTCATTAGTGTGACTCGTGCTTGCCTGGTGGTTTGTAAAGTTTCCATTGGGGACTCTGCTTTATTATTGTTACGAGGAAATATAATTAGCATTCATCACGCAGTGTTTATATAACATCATCCTCGCTAAGTAATATTAGCATTACGTTAATGTTGGTTACCTGCTGGTGTGCGGCTGAAGTTTTACAAAAACGGTCAGCAGAATTAACCCTGAATATTGAATTATACTCCATAGGGAGGCCGGCTGTGTCCATGTTGGTGGGAAAAACATTATTTTATTATATTTTGTCTATACAAAAATACACGGGTGTGTGTCGAGTATAGAAATATGCATGTCAAGCAGGTGTGTGTGCGTGTGCGCGCGTGTGTGTGTGTGTGTGTGGATCTTAATTACACAATTTCCTTGATAAATGTTGTATTTTTGTGAACGAAGGGAAGGAATCTTCTTTTTGTACAGTAGTATAATATGACTATGTATGTAATAGTTATAGTATTTTTTTTAAATATTTAGTTCTCACCATTTTATACAGTTTATGATTATCACCATGGTTATCACACGTCAGTGGAACGAATGGTGAGGGGACGAAATGGAGGTGAGCACCCGATGCAAGTATGTGAGGAAGGGGACGGAATAGCAGTGAGCACACATTTCCTGTCGGAACTGCGGCTTTGGAGAATAAAAACACAAGCTAATATGCTAACAAGCGAGCTTAAGTTGCCAGAAAGTTATGTCACTTCATCACACGGGTAGGGAAAGACATTCTGAGGGAATGGACGATATGTTTTCAGACTTCAACACATGAATAGTCAGACATTTAACCGGATGTCTTCTGCGACGGGTTCGACTGATGAAACGAATTAATCTCTGCTAGCTACCGTTAGCATCAAGGTAAGCAATGCTACTATTCGATGCATTTAATCTTGTATACAGTAGGCCTCCGTGATGTTTTTATTCTGGGGTTTTTTACATTTCAATGTCCCCCGTCGTGGTCATATCATAAGTTCTACACACATTTTTAACTTTTAACACACCGGAGTTTCTGCGACATCTTAATGCTAGCGCTAAACATGTTAGCAACCTGAGTTGATCTGAGTTAGAATGTTAGCAGGGGAGCTAGGCTAATGTGGGCTAGCTGCAATCAGCTGTTTGGAGTTTGACAGCTCCCGACATAAGGTCGTAATAAATGATGTTACTTAAACTGAGACCATTCAAAAGTTAAACTGACATTATACGGTAGTTAGAGAGTATTTATTTTTTAAATATAAATATAAAGTCGTTCAGATGAGTCTTTTTGTTTTACAATGTGACCTGGTCTTATTTGTCTTTATGTGTGTTAATATTCCATGTGTTTTCTGTGTTCTGTCTTCAGTGAGTTACTAGCTGGTGATGTCAGTGACGTTCCCAGCTGTCGACATGATTGAAACGCCACCAGGATACCCGTTTGAAGACATCGATTATGTCGATATTGAAGTTGAGGAGGTGTGTCTATAACTTTGTTATCCAGCAGAAT
This sequence comes from Trachyrincus murrayi, assembly GCA_900323305.1. Classification (NCBI taxonomy): domain Eukaryota; kingdom Metazoa; phylum Chordata; class Actinopteri; order Gadiformes; family Macrouridae; genus Trachyrincus; species Trachyrincus murrayi. The sequence goes on from OOFB01037599.1 coordinate 16,394, forward strand.
CAGACTTGTATTGCGAGCTGAGTTTGCACATGCAAGGAATATTTTCTGATATGCTGGCGTATTGAAGAAAATTAGATATTATTGTACGTATTGTACCATTGTACATGCATATTAACTAAAGAAAGTAAGAAATTAGATGTACACAATCCATAAACCAAAGTATAAAGTGTAATTGCATGCTCAACGCACGTGGCCTTTGATAAGAAGCATCTATATATCCAAATAGACTTTGAAGCGTGTTAAATGAGTATAACCGATCGTACCTATTAGTGGCAATCTAATGTTATTGGTTTTCAGGTGGTTGGCAGAGGAGCGTTCGGCGTCGTGTGCAAAGCAAAGTGGAAAGGCAAAGATGTGGCGATCAAGACCATCGAGAGTGAATCGGAAAGAAAGGCTTTTATCGTTGAGGTATTGTCCCAGGAATGCACTTCTCACTGATTCTATAATGGACTGATAACATCTGAATGGCTCATCTTCTTTACAACGCATTAATGTGGAATTACTGCCGATCTGTCCCCTGTTGTCTACAGCTGCGGCAACTTTCTCGAGTGAATCACCCCAACATTGTGAAGTTGTATGGTTCTTGCAATACTCCAGTAAGTGTGTGTGGGTGTCACTAAACTATTCTGGCAAACGGTTGCCAGGAGGTGCTTTTTTAATGAAACAATGTTTCCTTGATGAGCTAATTCACCGCTGTTGATGGCATGGCTCTAATAGCCCTATTCTCATTGAAGAGAAGACGTACTTTATTAAAACCCAAACCATTAACCTCTCTGAATGGCTGTTTCTCCTGCCAGGTATGTCTGGTGATGGAGTATGCAGAGGGCGGGTCCTTGTATAACGGTGAGTCCTCATTGGTTGACATTTTGATACAAACGGACACGGAGCCAAATGCCAATAATTTCAGATCATCTGTTTCTTATTCTCTGTCGTTTTTCCCCCAACTTGTTGACATTTAACCTCCTGATGCACGGGTATGTGATCAATTTAATTGATCCCATTTAACTGTTAGGTATTGACAAAATCAAATACCACTATTCTTTAATTAATTTAGCAATTAATGAAAACTACTATCATGTATTTGAAAAACTCATTCAAGATTCAAGATGTTTATTTGTCACATACATACACGGGGTGTGCAGTGAAATGAAAGTGGCAATGCTCAACAGAAATGTGCAAAGGGCAACAAGTTTACACTATTTACATTATAAAGAACCACACAATATTTACAGTAAGAGCACTAACAAAATATAAATATAAGAAATTGTGTGTATGTATATATGATATGAATTATATGTAGTCATTCATTACCAAGTGTGTGTCTGTGTGTGTGTGCGCATAAGAGGGGGAGTGTGTGGGTCTAGGTGGGGGCCCTGGTGAGGTCAGAGTTCACAGTCCTGATGGCCTGAGGGAAGAAACTCCGTCTCAGTCTCTCTGTTTTGGCAGCGTGACTACGGAGGCGCTTGCCTGACCGCAGCAGCTGGAACAGTCCGTTGTTGGGGTGGTGAGGATCCTTCATGATCCTGCAGGCTCTGGTTCTGCACCTCCTGGTGTATAAGTCCTGCAGGGTGGGGAGTGTAGTTCCAATAGTGCGTTCAGCCGAACGCACTACTCTCTGCAGGGCCTTCTTATCCTGAGCGGAGCCAAACCAGGCAGTGAAGCTTCCTGTCAGGATGCTCTCTACAGCTCCAGAGTAGAAGGACTGAAGGATCCTCCGGGAGACTTTCTAAACTGGGCTTCACATTTCACAAAAATATGAATTTTCCCAAACAACTGGGATTGAGTTTCTAAAAGGTTGTATGTTGTTAAAACCTTTCCCATACTGATGGTATGTTTATGGTAGCTCCCTGCTCTCTCTCTGGTCCTCAGTGCTGCACGGTGCCGAGCCCCTCCCCTTCTACACGGCGTCCCACGCTATGAGCTGGTGTTTCCAGTGCTCCCACGGCGTAGCCTACCTGCACGGCATGAAGCCTAAAGCCCTCATCCATAGAGACCTGAAGCCACCCAAGTACGTTCCTCCACCTCCTCCACTACCGCTACCTCTACCACCTCCACCCCCCGCCTCATACACAGAGACCTGAAGCCTCCCGAGTACATTCCTCCTTTATCTCCTCCACCCTCACCCTCGACCTTCCTCCACCTCAAGCCACCCAAATAGGTTCCTCCTCCGCCCACCATGACCACCTCGTCGACCTGCCACTCAACTTCCTCCACCCTTCACCCCCCCACCATCCACATCCACCTCCTCCACATCCGCCTCCTCCACCCCTCTCTTCCACCTCCCTCTACATACCTCCTCCAAATTCTCCACCACCCCCCCTCTACCATCCTCTGTCTCTCTGCTCTATGATCAGCTGCCCCACGTGGGCCCACTAGAGCAGGGGTCCCCAACCTTTTTATCACCGCGGACCGGTTTAATATTGACAACATCGTTGCGGACCGCCCAACGGGGGGTGGGGTGGGGTTTAATATTGACAACATCGTAGCAGACCGGCCGACAGGGGGGGGGCGGGGGTGACAGGGGACAGCGACACCCGGAGCGTGTTCCTTATGTCCAGTCTATTCAGCGATTTAGTTTTCGTTGCATTCATTGCAGAAAACCCCTCTTCGCAAAGTGGAGCATGCGAGTCATTGGTCGTAATTAAGCCATATTTTAGGCTCGTCGTATTTCCTATTTTTTATTCACGGCCCGGTAGCAAATGCTTTGCGTGCCGGTCCGTGGCCCGGTGGTTGGGGACCGCTGCACTAGAGGACTAGACCTGGCTCTACCATCGTCTGTCTCTAGGATCAGCTGCCCCACGTGGGCCCACTAGAAGACTAGACCTGGCTCTACCATCGTCTGTCTCTAGGATCAGCTGCCCCACGTGGGCCCACTAGAGGAATAGACCTGGCTCTACCATCGTCTGTCTCTAGGATCAGCTGCCCCACGTGGGCCCACTAGAGGAATAGACCTGGCTCTACCATCGTCTGTCTCTAGGATCAGCTGCCCCATAGAGCGGCTAGACCACGGCCATCTTAAGGTTACTATTAGGAGTTAACGGTTCTTTTATAGTCCGTTATTCAGGTATAATAGTATAAAATATTGTGATCTCAGTTCCTCTGGCAGACTGTTGATTGATGATGCATTTTAATGCAGCGTAATATTTACCATATTGCTGTTTTTTTTACTTCCTTGTCCCCAGTCTGCTGCTGGTGGCCGGTGGGACAGTTCTGAAGATCTGTGACTTTGGGACGGCGTGCGACATCCAGACCCACATGACCAACAACAAGGGCAGCGCTGCCTGGATGGCGCCCGAGGTGTTCGAAGGCAAGTACCGCCGCTTTCTGGAGTTTATTTTATTTTATTTTGTTTGTCAGCCAGCGTCTGTTGCTCTCATTTGAAACTCCTTCCAAACTGCACTCACCTAATAAGTATTTATTTATTTTGAATTAAAAAAGAACTATAGGAACGTCTAGATTGATTCATTGAAATGGATCAAACATATTTGTTATATAATATCGATGTAAAGCCACGATGTACCTTTTGCCCATTTAGAGTAAGCTAACAAATTGAACCACAGGTTTTGTCGTTGAGATATAGAACATATTTCACCAGGGATTTCTTTTATAACGTTACATTTTAGCGCTTCACAACGCTTGTCATAAACCTGACGAACACAATCCAATAAGCACTAACACAACATAAGCCGTGATCTGTCTCACCGTCCTTCCATCTCGCTACTCATTCCTAACTCACCATCCGCCTTAATCTTTTACCTTTATTGACGCTACCCTACCAAGCACAGCTAAGGAGAAGAACAACGTAGCGTAGCGATGCCAGTGGCTTTATTTCCTCAGAGATGGCGCGCTAATGCGGCTAGCGGCGGTCCATCCGAGACGCGCTCTTCTTCCTACAAGGGCGGCGCGTTGTAATTATCTTGTTTTAGACGAGGAGCTACACGACTCCCCTGCAATTAAACTCACCCCCTCCTCTTCCGTCTCCCCCAATGAACGGCCCGTGCAGCTTCTCCAGCGTGGGGAAATGCGATCAAATAGCCCCAGTGCAGCAGCTTTAAAATAGTCCGCTAATGTGCACTTTAAATTCTGCAATAACAGACGTAATTAAGGAACTGGGGTGAGATTACACCCTCTTTCTCTTTTTTATATTCACAACTTCTCCCCTTAGGGCCGATAACCACGTTAAGTCAACCTTTTACATTTACCTCCTTGTATCTCAGGCCACACAGAGACCACTTTATCCCTCAGACACCCCCCCTCGTCTCCCCCCCGTCCCCGTCGCCACCACCACCACCACCAACATCTCCACCAATATTTCCACCAATATCACCAACATCACCAGCACCACCAACATCTCCACCACCTAGCCCTGACCTCTGTGTGTCCTCCCCTGGCAGGAAGTAACTACAGTGAGAAGTGTGATGTGTTTAGCTGGGGCATCATCCTGTGGGAGGTGATCACGCGTAAGAAGCCCTTCGACGAGATCGGAGGACCCGCCTTCAGGATCATGTGGGCCGTCCACAACGGTGAGTCCTCCTCTCTCTGCTGAGATTACGCTGGAAGAGACCAACCCGGGTTTCATGGGTAAATGCGTCTCACAGAGGGACTCCAGTGCATACCTCTCTCACAGCTACACATTTATTTATTGTGTATTTCATGCAGATATTTATTTTGTACTTCTATGTTATATTATTGTCTCATTCATGAGTCGGCCCTTGCCTTGTTGTATTTATTAAGTTTAGCTTTGCACCTCTTAGGGTTTTGTTGTCAGATCCAGATCTGTTTGAGGCTATAATTATGATATGATATAATTATGATGAACGGCTTTATACACAAATACACTTGTCTTGACCGTCAATATTTAAAAAAAGTCTTGAAATGAAACGAGGGTGCAGCAGGGCAGCTGTGTGGCTTACTCTGCGTGTGTTAGCCTTGTACGCAGATGGATAGCATCATGCTAAAGAAGATGCTAGCAGTCCCCGGAGAGCCACGGTTTAGCTTCCTGGCGAAAGCTGTCCCTGTGAGTCATTACCAACACCTGGTAGCTGGCGGTTTAGCATATTAGCAATTAGCAAGACAGCCCCTTTATGCTCTATGTCCCCCTAGGGACAAGTAAAAAGCTTATGTACATGCATAGCCATTAGGGATGGCCCAGTACCACTGCTTTACTACACCCAGCCTCAACGTGACGTGGGTACGAGAGGAAACCTCCCATTGGCTTTGTTCACTGATGGTGTAATTCATAACAGACCCACTGGTTTATATTTTGGTGTTATGAAAGATGCCCATGGGGAATAACTAGTATTTATCCAGTGAGTCACTGTTTAGTGGCTTAGAAGACACTTTTATCCAAAGCGACTTACAATAAGTTTCAGATGCGTGTCGTTGCAGAGCAGGTAGGGCTTGGGTCGTCTTGTTCAGTGAGGCCTACAGGTAGACTGCACATTAAGGAGCAGGTAGGGGTTGGGTCGTCTTGTTCAGTGAGGCCTACAGGTAGACTGGACATTAAGGAGCAGGTAAGGGTTGGGGCGTCTTGTTCAATGAGGTCTACAGGTAGACTGGACATTAAGGAGCAGGTAGGGGTTGGGGCGTCTTGTTCAGTGAGGCCTACAGGTAGACTGGACATTTAGGAGCAGGTAGGGGTTGGGTCGTCTTGTTCAGTGAGGCCTACAGGTAGACTAGACATTAAGGAGCAGGTAAGGGTTGGGGCGTCTTGACTAGATGCCCCTGATGGAACATCTAACCTATGGTGGTCTCACTGTGCTGCTGGGTCTCCCAGGCACGCGACCCCCTCTGATCAAGAACCTGCCCAAGCCCATCGAGATCCTGATGACGCGCTGCTGGTCCAAGGACCCCTCCCAGAGACCCTCCATGGAGGAGATAGTCAAGATCATGACCCATCTCATGAGGGTATGCACACACGCACACAGATTATAATGACCAACCTCACACCTGGTGGTGAAATTGGGGCCCATTAAAGTAATTTATTAAAAGGAAGACTTGGAGGGAAAATGATCAGCAACTGACTTCTTTGTTTATTTGTTTTGACTCTCTGTTCGCAGTACTTCCCCGGATCTGATGAACCACTGCAGTATCCCTACCAGTACTCAGATGACGGGCAGAGTAACTCTGCCACCAGCACAGGTACGCTATAGTACTACTATATTAGTACTACTACAATAACACACCACCACTACTACCGTAACAACACTATAACTATAGTACTACTACAATAACACACCTCCACTACTACCGTAACAACACTATAACTATAGTACTACTACAATAACACACCTCCACTACTACCGTAACAACACTATACTATAGTACTACTACAATAACACACCACCACTACTACCATAACAACACTATAACTATAGTACTACTACAATAACACACCTCCACTACTACCGTAACTACGTTAACAATACCATGATGTGTGTGTTGTAAACTACCAATACTACCGTAACACCATGTGTGTGTGTTGTAAACTACCAATACTACCGTAACACCATGATGTGTGTGTGTTGTAAACTACCAATACTACCGTAACACCATGATGCGTGTGTGTTGTAAACTACCAATACTACTGTAACACCATGATGTGTGTGTCCCCCAGGCTCCTACGTGGACTACACGTGTACCAGCAGCCGGAGCAA
>OOFB01037599.1:23069-36619 GCA_900323305.1 Trachyrincus murrayi
GTACTACTATATTAGTACTACTACAATAACACACCACCACTACTACCGTAACAACACTATAACTATAGTACTACTACAATAACACACCTCCACTACTACCGTAACAACACTATAACTATAGTACTACTACAATAACACACCTCCACTACTACCGTAACTACGTTAACAATACCATGATGTGTGTGTTGTAAACTACCAATACTACCGTAACACCATGTGTGTGTGTTGTAAACTACCAATACTACCGTAACACCATGATGTGTGTGTGTTGTAAACTACCAATACTACCGTAACACCATGTGTGTGTGTTGTAAACTACCAATACTACACCATGTGTGTGTGTTGTAAACTACCAATACTACCGTAACACCATGATGTGTGTGTGTTGTAAACTACCAATACTACCCTAACACCATGATGCGTGTGTGTTGTAAACTACCAATACTACTGTAACACCATGATGTGTGTGTCCCCCAGGCTCCTACGTGGACTACACGTGTACCAGCAGCCGGAGCAACGCCCACCTGGAGCCGGGAGATTCTCAGGGAAGCAACGACACCATCAAGATAACTCAGTTCCCCCCCCACTTCAAACCCAAGGTGACTCCACCCCCTGATATCTATTAGTATACACCAGGGGTCCTCAAACCCCGGACTCCGGTCCGGATCCGGACCGAACCACAACTGTCTCCGGACTCTGAGCAAATTATACTTTTCATGTATTTTCTGCGAGACATCGCCGCGACACAACGCGTCAAAATTCTCCGTACGTAAACGTAAATGTAAACCTCCGCTTCCTCCACTGCAAGCAGCGCTCCGCATGTCCGACTGCTCCACTGTCTGTAACAGGACGTCTACTCTGCTTTGGTCCGATCACATTCAGCGCACCGACATCTCCATGACAACTTTATTTACACAATTGAATTTATAGCTGTGAATCTGCGCTGTAAGCTGGGTCTTCTGCAAAGAATGCAACGAAAAGTAAATCACGTAGCTAGGGAACCAAAGCCGCCTTCGGTTTCAGTCTTTCCCTTCCTAAGTGTCTTTGTGTTTGTGGGCCGCCAGGGCGACCCGCTGCGCACCCTCCCCCTGTCCAGAGGGGGCAGCGTGGAGAGCCTGTCCGCCCGCTCCCAGTGCATCCTCTCCTCGGAGGGCAAGAGGATGAGTGCAGACCTGTCGGAGCTGGAGCCCAAGCTGCCCTTCGCACCCGCAGGTAACGTCAGAACAACGCCACACACTTGTTGCTTCATCACCATCCACTGTTTGTTCTTTAGTCTCGGTCTACTGTTTATTTCATCGACTTCTGATTCCTGGAATTAAAGAGTCTTGCTTCCTCTCGGATCATTGTACTCCTCAGAGTTGGATAATAATTGCGTTGCTGTACGCTTTTATTTTGACGAGAAATAAAAGCAGTTGTATAAACCGCTGATTGCAGGATGATGAAGTGTGATGTCATTCGTCGATGGGTGGTTTCTATAGGAGATCCAACCCAGTTGTAAGACATCTGCACTCATCTCGCTCATTTTAGATTGTTCTCTTGGCTATTTAGACCCGTAGAAGTATACATTGACCCTAGCAAGGAATGTTTTTAACGATATTAAATGTTTTCCTCTCAAATAACAAAAAAGTTCTCAGTGTTATAGGATGTGCACACACTGTTGTGGTATGTAGGAAAGCGGTTATTTTTAAAATAAGGTTTTTTTCAAGAGAGGAGGTATTTTTTAAGAAGCCCAGGAGAAGCTGTCTCCGGACCTTTCTCCAGGTGGAGCTTTGACCATTCACACGCCGCCTCAACACAGCCTATCAGCTGCTCTGTCACATCTAGGCGGAGTTGGAACCTGTCAGCCTTCTAATCTGATTGGGCGGAAGGGATCACATGTTTTAGTATTTTTGGACCCACTTATTCACAACTTTGCGAACAAAGGAAAATATGTAACCAAATAAGGGGCCCTGTTTACCACCAGGTGTGAGATGTATTACCCATCATGCAAATGAGTGGACACTTGTCATGCCACAAATGGAACGATTTTCAAATGGCTCCTTAATCAACCTCACACCTGGTGGTAAACTAGGGTTCCTTTTAATATTTTTTAGTAATATTGCAAATACAGGAATGGTCTTTTTTTGGGGGGGGCTTGTATGTTGTTGGCGCCCAACGTTAGCTTGTCAGCTTCTGTCAACGCCTCCGTGGAGCAGCTTCCTGTTTGTCTGTCCGTGCTCAGCGACTAACGGTGTCCCGGACAGCCGTGGCCCTGCTTGACTCTTCCCTCCCACAGCGCTGTGCGACTGCCGGGGTGCATGCTGCCCTGCATGTGCACTCATGTCCCTCCCACATGTGTTGTCTGAAACCAGGAAGTGACATCATGTCTAGGCACTGTCGTCCAGCCTCAGCCTGGTGGTCTGGTTCGCTGGCCCCGCCCTGTCTGTCTGTCTTGTCAGTGTTTGTATTGTCCGTCTGTCGGTATTTGTATGTTCGGCCGTCTTTGTGTGTCTTGTCTGTAAACGTCTGTCTGTGTCTGTATAGTCTGTCTGTGTCTGTTTGTGTACGTCTGTATAGTCTGTCTGTCTGTGTCTGTATACGTCTGTCTGTGTCTGTGTAGTCTGTCTGTGTCTGTCCGTCTGTATAGTCTGTGTCTGTATACGTCTGTCTGTTTGTGTACGTCTGTATAGTCTGTCTGTGTCTGTATACGTCTGTATAGTCTGTCTGCATCGTGGTCCCAGCTGTGTGTGTGTGTGTGTGTCTGTGTGCATGTCTCCGCAGCATGTCCGCAGTATAAGCGAGGTCACCGTAAGACCGCATCGTTCGGCACCATTCTGGATGTTCCCAAGATCCTCATCACAGGTATCACCGCGGAAACCCCCCCTCCACCCCCACCCTGGGTGGTGTGGGTGGGGGGTGGATTTACTTGATCCTCCACCTCCACCACCCTCTCTACCCCCAACCCCCTCGACTGAGGGAAACCTCTCTGTCTCTCTCGCCGTGTGTCCCAGCAGCCATGCTGGATCTAAGGGCTGTCTTGTTGCCATGGAAGCAGGGTCCAAAATGAACACCAGCCAATGGCGGATAGATTTGACCATTCTGCAGGTAAAGAAATTCAGGGTTGTGTAAAGCAATTGTTTGGCCGGGAGGTAAAAAGTACATTTTGGACCCTGCATGGAAACAAAACATACGCTGGTTTTTACCTGAGCACAGCACCGCTTGACATTGTTATTCATGGCGATGTGCAAACAATTGAAATCCGACTGCGTTGTGATTGGTTAGAATTACAACCGCCATGGTGCCTGATTGGCCGCCTTTGTCTCGGACCCATGAATAAATTATTACGCACATTGATTAAAGGGTTTCCCACCCGCAGAAGAACCAATGTTTGATCAATGAAATGTAAATCATCCATATACTTGCTGTCTTCTATGGGGGTGGTGCTGGTGGTGCTGGTGGTGGTTGAGCATGTCCTGAAGTAACAGTTCTGTGTTTGGTGGACATGTTGAGATGCATGAGTTAACCAGAGAGATGTGCTCTTATCTGTAGTCACCTGCCTCACCCCTGGAAATACTCCTCGTTTCTCTACAACCATTCATTTTATTTCCTTTTTATGAAGATTTATTTTAAGACTCGGCCCATTCTCTCTCTCTCTCTCTCTCTCTCTCCCTGTCTCTGTCTCTCCCTGTCTCTGTCTCTCCCTGTCTCTCTGTCTCTGTCTCTCCCTGTCTCTCTCTCTCTGTCTCTATCTCTCCCCCTCTCTCTCTGGAGGTTGCTGTTATTATTACCTTACCTTGCGAGGCAGCTGGATTCGTGAGAATCCATTTTGCCAGGCTTTAAGTTATCCGCTTGTGGTCGAACCAACAGCGGTTCGATCTGATTGGTTGAAGTTAGACGGTGATAGACAGATGGTTCATCCAATCACCTGCCAAGTATTTTCAAACAGTTTCAAAGGATGACTTCCCAGATGGTTCTGTGTAACAAACCATCTCAGAAGTCAGGTTAATTATTACCGGCAGAGAGAGAAACAAAGAAATCAATTAATTGACATACAAATTGATTAAAAGGAAAAACGCTTTTATTTTGGTATCAGGCATTTGAGCGAATCTAGTTAGGTTAGCTAATTAGGGAGTTGTAGTTATTTTGGGTATCACTGAGCTCACACCTGTTTATCAGTTATTCTCCAGAGAGAGAGAGAGAGAGAGAGAGAGAGAGAGAGAGAGAGAGAGAGAGAGAGAGAGAGAGAATACAGGTGTGTACAACTAGACGGAGAGGTGAGATAATGTGAAATAACAATATTGGGAAGAAATCTGCGATCTTATCCAGTAATACAGTTTCCATGTTAGTTTCCATATTCCCTATACGTCCTACAGCAGAGGCTCAGCCCCCAGCTACCACCTCCTGTCTGGGCTCTAGTCTGTAATCGAGAGCGGGGCTTCGTCCAAGGCCTCAACGTCTCAGATAGTCCGTTAACATGACCTCCACTCTGAACCTAATGCTGCTCTGAGGGAAACAGCATCACATGACCAGGCCCGGCTTTTGTGTGGTGGAGCAGTTGTAGTGGTCAGGATAGTCTAGTGGTTAGGGTGTTTAACTCCCAGCTAAAAGGTTCTGGGTTTGATCCTCAATGTCCGCAGTCTACCTGTAGGCATCCTAGAGTAAGATGACCCCTAACTTCTACCCGCTCCTTAATGACACGTATAAATATTCACTGTAAGTCACTTTGGATAAAATCATCTGCTAAATCTCCTCCTCCTCCCTCTCCTGTGTTCCCCAGCCTCCTGTGACCCCCAGCGGAGGCGCTCCATCCAGGACCTTCCCGGGATCATGTCTGATACCAGCCAGGTGAGTCCAGATCCCACAGGAATCCGCTTCCATGAACCCCCTCCGTCTCCTTTCCTCTCCCCCTCCTCCTCCCCCCTCCACTTCTCTAGGCAGTCAAAGTGTTTTATTGATGACGTGCACAGTATAACACAGGGAAGCATCAACAGTTAGTTTTTATTATTGTTATCCTCCTCCTCCTGTCTTTGTAGAACCTCCCACTTCTCCTCCATCAGCATCTTTCCTCTTCCTCCTCCTCCTTCTCCTCCATCAGCATCTTTCCTCTTCCTCCCTCCCCCCCTCCCCCTCCGTCTCCTTTCCTCTCCCCCTCCTCCTCCCCCCTCCACTTCTCTCCGTCTCCTCTCCTCCTCCGTCTCCTCTCCTCGTCCGTTTCCTCTCCCCCTCCTCCTCCCCTCTCCTCCTCCTCCTTCTCCTTTCCTCTCCCTCTCCTCCTCCTGTGAAGCATCTCCTCTCCTCCTCCTGTGAAGTGTCTCCTCTCCTCCCCCGCTCCTCTCCCTCTCCTCCTCCTGTGAAGCATCTCCATCTGACAGCCGCTCACCGCCTGCCTCCTCGCTGCCGTCCTTTGACAGGTGGAGGAGCTTCCTGTGGGAGGGAGGAGGGGGGGAGGGAGACGTTTGATATTTCCACCCAGAGAAGATGAAGACGCCGTGCCCCCCCCCGTCCCACCTCCCCAGCACCTCAAACGTGCGCAGACGGCTTTGAAACAAGAGCGTCCCTCTTGGCAGCCCGGCGCTTGCTCTCTGCTTCCGCGTTCCCAAACATTTGTTTCTTTTTTTTTTGAAAAGGGAGCCTCGACTCTGCAAAGTCGACGGTTCACGCAGAGTTCAGGGGCGAACTCGACTCTTTTGTGTTGTAGTGTTGTCGGAGAGAATGTTTTTTTTCCTCCGGTGGGGTTCTACTTGCTGGTCCCTGCTGTGGGCTGCCCATGAGGTTTATACCCCCTTTTTATCAATGAAATACAACCTGCCACTTTTCCAACCCAACCTCGCTTTCGTCTCATGGCCAGCTCTGATTGGCCGAGCAGGGTGATTGACAGTGCTTGTGTCCACTCACAGGGGAGCAGGAACAGCAGCAGGTCATCCAGTCCCAGCGTGAGGATGATGCCTTCGGACAAGACGGGCAGCAGAGGGTACTTCTCCCCTGACGACCCCGCAGGTACCAGGCCGCCATCTTCGATCTGTTATTGGTCCAGGAAGTCACTTTTTCACTGTAGTCATCACTTTCATTGGTAAAAATCAGATGATCTCAAATAATACTTCACTGTTTTTAGTTGTTAGTTGTTGGTTATTAGTTGTTGTAATACAACTAACAGTGACTTCATTTATTAGTGATATAAGACATTAGTTTGTTGTGTGTATATATTGATTTATATGATGAATAATAACTTACCATTCAAAGCACGTAACGTAAGTTGATCATTAAAATGTAAAGATGATGTTCGATCAATCCTTCTTAAAGGAACTTGACAATGAAAATAACAGGTTAAAACAAAGTTTATTAATAATACAACAGGTTAAAACAAAGTTTATTAATAATACAACAGGTTAAAACAATGTTCATTAATAAAACAGGTTAAAGCAAAGTTTATTAATAAAACAGGTTAAAACAAACTGTCCAGCTGATTTATTCGATGATACATTATACATATATTGTTATTACTGAACGCTTATGCTGTGCATTGTAATTATGATGAAACCTTTAATATGATGTATATGAACCTTTATTCGTCTCTTGTCCTCAGACACTAACGGTTCAGACAACTCCATCCCCATGGCGTACCTCACCCTGGACTACCAGCTGCAGGTCAGCCAATCAGCTTCTGACACTGACGGAACGCCCGCTTCTGATTGGCTCAAATTGGTGCCCCGCGATGTCACTTTCCACAGTTTCCATGGTGACAGTTTCCATGGTGACAGTTTCCATGGTGACTCACTCGCACCAGCAATTGTGATCAGCCCAGGTGTTAATCCCTCTGTCCCGTCTTTAGGTTTGCTGAGGCTTAATTGGGTAATTGGTGATTTGGTTATTGTTTGTGTGTAGTTAAGTTGATCATATCAAGGACAGTGAGAAGAGGTTGGGTTAGCCTTAACCTCCGTCTCTGCACACAAGATGTGATGTCGTATTTTTGTGGTATTTTGTAACGTCGATAAATGTATTACCCTTTCACTAAGTAACTAAGTTCTCAGAAGCTGAGGTGGAAGTGAGCAATGTGTTTCCCTTGTGTCATAACAGACCAGAGATGGTTATCTGTGCTTTGATTTAAATTAGGATTCTATTATTATTCATCACTACTTTAGTATTTCTTTCATCCGAGGCGTCTTACCGTGATTTCAGATACAGGACATCAGGGATAGATTGTGGGTGGAACCCGGTACCCTTCAGCTGGGAGGCGAACCCACTAGACTAACCTTGTGTGTTGCCTTCGTCTCGCTCCTCTCCGAGGGTTTGGAGGGCGTTGCTGGCATCAACCCTGACTGAGCTGGGATTAGCTCCCAACTCAACTTAAAGAACTAAACATGTTGTCTGATATCCTCGTACGGGCTGTCATAACTTTATACATAACTTTATATGTACCGTATGTATTTTTCAATCAATATGTATATTTTTATGTCTGTTTCCTTTTTTGATTGCCTTGTTGTACTTTTGTGTTTCAGTATTATCACTCCTATCTGTCTTCTCTGTTGTCTTGAGCAGAGCGGTGGTGACAGGAACTGTTTCCCCCAGGGGTTAGCCGGGTGAATCTAAGCGTGTTTTGAACGTGTGTGTGTGTGCTCCACAGCCCCTAGCCCCGTGTCCAAACTCCAAGGAGTCCATGTCCGTGTTTGAGCAGCACTGTAAGATGGCCCAGGAGTACCTGAAGGTGCAGACGGAGATAGCCCTGCTCATCCAGAGGAAGTAAGGAGCACGCTTTTGGTTTGAATGTTTTCTTTAATAAATATGCTGTACAATGAAGGAGTGCTATGTCAGAGTTCAGTGTGGTCTTCTTAAATAGAGAAATATAGCTCCACCCCCTCACAGGAAGTTGTAAGGGCTAACACACTCTAAGCACTGCGTTCAGTGAAATATTGTCAAATGTTTTGTGATGTCACTAAATCGGTTCGACTTATTGGTTGACATCCTAGCTATCAAAACTGGACTCAAAACCCTGTGTGTGTGTGTGTCCAGGAAGGAGCTGCTAGCGGAGCTGGACCAGGATGAAAAGGACCAGCAGACCACGTCCCGCCTGGTCCAGGAGCACAACAAGCTGCTGGAGGAGAACAAGAGCCTGGCCACTTACTACCATAAGTGTAAGAAACAGCTGGACGTCATCCGCGTGCAGCAGCAGCAGAAGAGACAGGGCACCTCCTGATCCCATGAGACCACGCCCACCCCACATTGACCACGCCCCTCTCTGGTCCTCTGTCATGTCCGCACCCCCCCACTCCCAGTGAACACACCTTTTTTGTTTATCCTAACGAGTGCTGATTACTAGTAACTAGTACTGCTCCACAACCTGTTGAGTTTGTCTTCAGACACAATGCACTTCCTGTACGCCTGCCGCCGGACAGGAAGTGGACGCATGCTGCTGAAACGTGATTGGACGATGGGGAAAGAGTAGTGGAGTGAATCAGTGTCCTTTTTTATTTCTTTTATTTCCCCCCCACAACCACCATCGCCCTACCTGCATCCCCCCCCTTTAATGGGCTGTGTTCTGGATGACCCCTGCTGTGACCTGGGGTTCAACTCTTCTCTCTCCTGCATGCTGCACCCCCCCCCTTCCATCAATCCACCTAGAGAGAGAGAGAGAGAGAGAGAGAGGGAGAGACTGTTCCCCTTCTCCTCCTCGTCTTCCTCCTGGGAAATACGTTTGCACAGCTTCATTGGACATACTGACGATCACCCCCCCCCACCAGGAGATGAAGACGTACAGATTCTATTGTTGTTGAGGTTGTGAGGACTTCTCCGTCTGGACACACACTGAGAGACTGTTGGACTTGGTTCACTGGTGTTTCATGGGTTAACAATGAGAGGTGGCGGTATTCACGGGTGTCTTCTTGGTCCGCCATTGAGAGATGGTTATGTTCACTGATATCTACTGGGTAACCAATGAGGGTGGGTTATATTCACGGGTGTCTTTATGATCAACCATTGAGGAATGGTTATATTCACGGGTGTCCTTATGCTCAGCCGGTCCGAGGTGGGTGTATTGACTTTTGTCTTCAGTCTATCCCCGTTTCACCCCTCAGGGCCCACGAGGTCCCTTCATCCTCCATCTCCTCCTGGTTCTCTCCACCGGCTGACCAATCGGCATGCGCTTCCTGGGAGCGACGGGTGGTCATGTCGAGAAGAGCCGGCGCCGGCTTCTATGCAGTGAATCAAAGAGCAGAATCCAGTGGTGGTGGTTGTATACGATTGTCAGGGGAGTTTTTATTTCTGTATGTATTTGTTTATGCACATTTTAACCCTGGTTTTGCCTCCTGGAATGATCGGAGCTGTGTTCTGACTGTATGTACTGAAGGATTGTATCACAGTCCTGCCTTGGACCTCCTACCACCACGGTGAAGGACAGAAGAAGACCTGGATTAGACCTTTTTAAAAAACTGAAACACTGACCGGGGGAGGGGATGCGTTGAATATTTACTCAAACTGATTTTAAAGGTGGACAAAGCGACGTTCTTTTAAATAGATGAAATGTTTATTTTGTATGACTTCAGTATTGTTTTGTGTGTCGGATGTCTTGTGTTGAGTCATTTTTCTACTCTCTAGTTCACTGTGTGGTGACATGGTAAGCTAAGGTGTACGTTATGCATTAGAGGATGTTCCTGCGTGTGACCAGAGAGAGATGGTAAGAGAACGCTAAAGTGAAACCCGCCAGAGTCTGTAATGTCTCCTGCTTTGGTTTTTAGTTCACATGTTGCCTTATAGAACCTGCTTTCTAAAGTGATTGACTTGTCTTTATGCTCTATATTTAAGGGGGAAGGAAGGAGTTTTACGTTCGGGATGTACACACTACGCCCCAAGTGACGGCTGCGAAGGAGATATAGATATATATATATATATATATATATATATGCTCAATCTGAATCATGCGTTTGGAAACGGCTGCCAGTAGATTTTTATTCACAAACTCCATGAAGATGTACTCTTAAAAAAGGCCAATTGGATGTGATGTATATTTTTGGATAATGTTGATCTGTTTTCTTTCTGTACAGTCAGTGATTCAAACTATTCACATTTATTTTTCTCATTATTTTGAAGGGGTGGGGAAAACTTTTTTTATTTTATTTTTTAGAATGCTTTTAATTTGGAACAGATGTTTGGATCCTTGTTTTTAGTTTTCATGTCCACAGAAATGTAGTTTCTCAAGGTTCCCCCCCCCCCCACAAGGGGTTGCCTGGGGAACCTGGGAGTGTGACTGATCAAGGCATTAGGAAAATAAAACAGGAAAGTGAAAACATACACGATGTCTACTTTATTTTCCTGTCTTCAACGCGATACTCAATTTTAAAAAAAAATCGAAATCAATCACTTCGAGACATTTGTGACATCACAAATTGGTGCATCGTTCAACGGCATCAATTGTATGGAAGCCAATTGTGACGTCATAACAGACTGTCTGATTTGAGTGATGACACAAGTGGGAGTGCCCATTCAGATGGATAGTTGTGATGTCATTATAGGGTAAATTTTTAAATGGCGTGTAATGGCTAATCAGCCTCACACGTGGTGGTCACATAGGGGCCATTTAAGCAAAAACAAACGTTAGTTACGAGTTCAGTCCCATGCTGCATTGCTTCCTCATCCGGACCTGAACCACACCAAAATATTAACCTGCAATGTAAACGGTACTATAGCATCACAATTTCCAATGCATCATGGGAAATAAGCACCACCAGAAGAGCTGTGTGGTTCCACCCTTTAGGTTTGAGTTCTAATCCTCGTGTTATGACCCGAGTTGTACCTGGGACGTCCATGCATCCATGTTCTCCATCTGCTGGAAGGAGAACATGCTCCTACTGACGGATGGACGCCCCCTCTTGGACATGGTACTTTATGGTCTTTACATGTGGTCATTTAGCAGACGCTTCTACCTAACGTACAGGCTGAGAACAATCGAAGCATACCACCAAGTACTGCAAGATCAAGTTTCTTAAAAAACAATAAGGAATTGTGTTATTGATGTATAGAAAACAACATATAGTAATGTTAACTCGCTTTACAGAACGAACAAGATGTCTCCACAACTGCTGGTAAGTGGGTCACTTTGTGTTAACTTGTGTAATTCTTCAGTAAATCTTTAGAAAAGAATAAAGATTAAAACCCAAAGGTGGTCAAGAGTAATGGGTCCTTATTTTAAAATATTCTACAAACCAAACCAAATTTTTATATGCCTATGCGTTGCTCTTAATGTTTTTAGAAAGGTGTGTGTGCGTCCTCTAGTATTTTGTACGGTAAAGACCTACATTCATTTAAGGAGTAGAGTAACAAAAAAGTCTCTCTGTCGCAGTGTCCTCCTGCGGCCAGTAGGTGGCAGAAAAGGCCCAGCTAATCGCCGCGCCTCGCCGTCGGAACGAAGCTGTTTTTTCTGGACAGAAATGTGTGTGTGTGCGCGCTTCGGCATGCCAGCGGCATGGACCAAACCTGATCCCTCTTGCGTCATGCTGACCTAGTTTATTGATTGTGTGAAGGATCCGGGCCCTTGACTTGAGCCGTAGTGAATTTCATCTCGTACAGAAATAGACGCAGCGTTGGTAACACAAGTCCCCCGCCGCCGTACACACACACACTTTGATACCGCGAGCCCCCTGGAAATGTTATCCGTTGTCTCTTTGTGTAGCGGCGAAATAAGAGACTTCTTATGGTGTAGGCTACTTACTGGCGTTTAAACAAGCCCTTCTCAAACATATTGGTTTCCCTTGCATTGTGTTCTCGAAAGACCCACTACATGTGTATGTGAAGTTATACGGACGCTAAATACGGACCAACGTGTCACCGTCATTGTAAAGAAATGACGCAATTTCCCTTGTGTGTAATAAGTAAAGGAAGAGGTTTTTTTTTTGGTTTAATACTTTGTTCTGCGGAGGACCTAGTAGAGGCCAGCGGCGTGGAAGTGGAGGGAGAGGATGGTCCTTTGTGTGGCGGAGGAAGGAAGGGTGTCATCTTGGCCTTGATGTGTGTGTGTGTGTGTGTGTGTGTGTGTGTGTGTGTGTGTGTGTGTGTGTGCGTGTGCGTGCGCGCCCGCGCAGCAGGTCACATACTATTACCAACCGAGAGCAGGATGGAGCAGGTTTTAAATATTGGGGAAACCAACCAGTATTTATTTAAATGCCAGCGTTGTCTCCCCCCCCCCCCCCCTTGTTTTGATTGGCTGTGTAAACGAGCGAGAACCGTTGTATAGTTGTTTGAAGCGGCGCGGCGACTGCGCGTTATCGCAGATAACGAGCGGCGATATCCGCGTTCAAGTCGCAGCGGAGTCGCCCGTCTTGTGTTCACCAGCGAAAGTTGACGCTGCGCTCTAAACGCGTGCGTGAGATCGTATCCATGGTAACAGGGTGACATAAATAGGCTAGCGTCGGTGGTGGAGGGATGCTGGCTCGGTTTCTTTTGTAGTGATAATGGACAGAATTTGGGTCATAATATCGTTGGTCTATAAATTGCTCCAGTGTGCCAGTTAGGACTTAATTAATGCGGGCCTACTACACCAGGTCTCCGGCTGGCTGTTGTCTCTGGCTTCTTCACACATTGAGTGATGTTGAAGAGACGTGTTGTTTTCTCCTGTAATTAAACTGTAGGCTTATTTTAGCTACAGTTGGCCCACGAGGGGGTATTCATTCGGCTCATGAATTATTAGTTGTTTTTCAGGTTTTTTTTCTTCAAATAGGAGTTAACTACGTCGCTTTCCATTCACAAGTTCTTTGCGGGTCTTTAGAGGACCGTTAATGGAGGCGGTGTTGACATCTGCTCCTGTTTTGGAGGGAAAACTACTTGACCGATTTTTAACTGCTTCTCTGGGTGTTGTGTTCTTGCGATTCAATCGCTGTTGTTAATTGTCGGAGAACTCCAACCTGTCACTGAAAAGGGAACGATCTGTGTATTTTGTTCCACCCTGTGTTATGTTAGTGACGAGAGGTCAAAACAGGTGACGCTAGCGTAACGCTAACCTGCCGCAGAGGCCCTGAAACTCATTAATTAAATAACGAGCGTCCTCAGAGATAGCAAAGATAGCAAACATATATATATATACAGTATATATATATAGATCTATATCTACAGATCGAGATACATATATATATGTCTGTACATACATAGATATATGTCTATATATATATATATATATATATATATATATATAGGCCTATATCTGTGTGTGTGCATGAATCTGAGAGAGAGAGCGACAGAACGCTGGCGAGCTGCGAGCAGCAGGCTGTCATTACCGCGTCATGTGACTGACGGAGTGCGGTGGGCGGGAGGTAATTGCCGGAGTATGGCTGTGGTGATGACTGGAGAGGAGCGGATATTCAACAGACTGGAACACACGCATACGCACGGATATACACACACACACACACACACACACACACACACACACACACACACACACACACACACACACACACACACACACACACACACACACACACACACACACACACACACACAGACACACACACACACCGGGAGACGAGATGAGAGGGTTATAAACGGTTAAACACACACACCGGGAGACGAGATGAGAGGGTTACGAACGG